>JAODAL010022084.1:17500-65538 GCA_025379985.1 Phyllomedusa bahiana | reverse complement strand
TAAAATTCTGTGTTTTTTTTTTTTTTTTTACGGCGTTAAACCGTACGGTTTTAATTTAAACCCATGACATTTATAGGGCAGGTCGTTACGCCCGGGCAATACCAAAATATGGGTACTTTATTTATTTTTTGATTTTTTTTTGGCGATTGCGTTTGAAAGGGGAAAAGGGCGGTGTACGAAAATTTTTTTATTTTATTTTTTGTTTGTGTTTTTTTGTTTTTCATTTTTTTGTTATTTTTTTTTTTTTTTACTTTTTCAAATTTATTTTTTACTTTTTCCCCCCATAGGGTTTTTGAATGAAGATCTTTAAAATCTTTGGGGTTTTAGCGGTATAAAACCCTCAACAACTCGGGGTCTGGGGGTTTTTCCAAATAAATCTGTAAAAAAAGGGTTTGACCACTTCACATTTTTGGGTTTGAGTAGATTTGGGAAGATTGGGGGATGTAAAAAATTTTTGGGGAAATTATTTTTTTTTTGATAATTTTTGGCTCTACCCAGGGGAATAGTGTGAGATTTTTCCAAGTTTTTGGTAGGTCTCGAGGGATTAATAAAGGGTCTTTTTTCAAAAAAGGGGATTTGCTTTTCTGGGTTTTCGGCCCCCCATTTATGTTAAAGCGCCAGATCGCCAATTAAAGGGGGAAAAATTATTGTCCAGGTTGGTTTGCTCCCCCCTTTTAAAAAGAGGGCCTCAACTTGTGTTTGTTGACCTTAAAACCCGAAAAACACTCCATACTTTTGGATGCCGTTAAATATGGGGTTAACAGTCCATTTTTTTTTGGAGTATACAGCAGCAGGCCCGTCAAAAAATGTGATATTTTGATTTCCTGGGGCCCATTTAATCCCGGGGAATAGGCCACGGTTTCAAAGGTGACAAAAAAGGGGGGTCTTTGAGAGTTTAAAGAGGAGTGGGTGGGGACACCCCCTGGCGGGTACCCTTTTGAATGGGAATTGGGTTGGAGTTTAGCCCTTCACGTGGAGTAGGGGAGGAGTGTTTTGATTTGCGAAACAGGTGAAAAATGGTTCCAAAACCACATGAGTAGGGGTTTTTTAAGGGAAACCTCATGATAGGGCCCAAAAAGGGCCTTTCGGGTCTGGGGTCCCAGCAACAGGAAGGGGTTTTGTCGGGGGTCAACCTCCAGGGTCTGGCTGCTATCGTGTGGTATCCTACTGTGGAATCTTTTATGCAGGAATCCTAATGCAAAGTTTTAAGGGGCTTATGACCGATTGTAGGGGTCAGCTATTATTTTTGGGTGAAAATTTTTGGGTAATCCTGGTTCGGGAGGGATATGGGTTTATAGGTTTGTGGCGTGTGGGGCCCCCTTTGTGGTTTCGGGAAAAAGAATGGTTCAGGATTCAAAAAATCTGGGGGGTTTATTGACCTCTATAAATTTTGATGTAATTAGTTAGAGGGGATTATACCGGGGCTTAGGAGGGTGTGTTTCCGAGGGAAGCCCCGGGCCTGGTTTTTGCGGGGGGGGAGGCGGTGGCGAAAGGGGCAAACCCTCCTCTTCCGAATGTCAGCCTCCAATTTAGGCTATCCCCCCGTTGAAGGTTGGGTAGATTTACCCCATTGGGGGAAAACCAGGTTTTCTTGTTTTAGTTTGAAAGGGGGTTTCTTTATAAAATCCGGAAAATAGTGGGTAAATATTTTTTTGGTCTGTGAGATTTTGACTTTGTGTTTTGGGTGAGGGGGTCCTGCAGACTGAGAATGTGGGATTTGACCGATCGGTTTCCCCCCCCTTCCCTAACAAAGCCCCAATTTCTTTTTCCTCCATCTAAAAAATTTTTTTCCCCGTTGGGTTTCTATGCCCTTTTTAGTTTGCCTTGCAGGAAGCTTTCTAAAGGGATTTTGTTAGGGTATTTGTCTTTGTTCTCCTGGTCGGTGGGGATATACCCTGGGGGGCTTGTAAAAGCCCCATTAAGGGGAGAATTTTTTTTTGAGTGTTTCGTTTTTCTTAAAAAATTAAATAGGAGATCACATGGCCCTCATCACATTTTTTTCGATCCCCGGGGCCATTGGGCCAATGTTGTCTTAAATCATTTTTATTCGTTTTGGGAAAATTGGCCCAGGGGAGTTTTGAGGTTTTTTTTTTAAAATTTTTCAGTGGGTTGGTAGGAGGGATATCCCGTTAAGGGGAACGGGGGGAGGCAGCTTCCCAAGAAATCAAAACCACAGGGGCATTGGGGATATTATTATGTTTTCAATCTTGGCTCTGTGTAGGATGAAAAGTGCAGCGGTGTTAGAAGAGGTCGTTTCTGGAGTACTCTTATGAACCGGGGAGTGGTGGGTGTTCCTTTCAGAGGATTTAGAGTGGCCAGTGGTGCATAGCGAAAATGGTTCAAAAGGGAAAAAATTAGGGAGGCTGCTGGTAGGTCCGGGTGTGGTGGGTCGTTTGTCAAAAATGGGGTTTTTTGTGGGGTTTGGTTTAAAGTCTCCTCCCATAATAAGCGTGTGTATTTTTCCCTAGTAGAAGGTTGAAGATGGAGGAATAATAGTCTCTTTGGGGAATGGCATGGGGCATAGATTTTTTAGAGAGAGTGCGAAATCCACAGATATTAACATCGAGGTAAGGAAGTAACCCGAGGGGCCCCGCATGTGAGTCTTGGATTGTTATAGAGGGGTTTTACTGGGGAATAAGATTCCCACCCCACGGGTTTTAAAGGGGTTAAGGCCACATAAAACAACTGCCCAGCCAAGGGGTTTTTAAAAAACCCCCTGATCCCCCTTCCCCATGTGTTTCCTGGAGAAATATACTTGTCCCCCTAGCTCTTTAGGTGGTGAGGATTTTTCTTACCGTTTGATTGGTGAAAATTTACCCCCGCTAATTCCATGGGGGAAAATTGAATGGGTGTGTTAGAGTGGTGGGGGGTTTTTCAGCGTGGGAAGGGGGTGGTACTCACCATTCCAGTGGTGACGGTCGTAGATCCCAGGTCGTAATCAGTAAATGAGGGTCCCCTGCCCCCCAGGAGCAGGGGTTTTTCCCCCGATGTGGACCCCTAGGGCGGCAGCCCCCCCCCCCCCCCATTAAAAGGAAGGACACGTTCCCTGGGTCGGAAGCTAAAAAAAAGAAGACAATAAACATCAAGAAAATTAACAAAAAAGACAAAATTAGCGCTACGAACTAGGAAGGGTAAGCCCGCACCAAGCTAGTAGGGTTTGGAGAAATGGTCAGTCCTTCATGAGGAAACAACAGACGGGTTCGGCCGGGGGTTTAAGATGGTGGTTTTGCCGTCGGTGGTAACCCCACCGACCGGAAAAAAGTGTTGAAAACGGACGTTGCGTTCATATACAATCGGCACGTGGGGTAAAGGCCCCCCCCCTTTGTTTGGGTTACCCTGAAAGTCCTGGGAAAATGAGTATCGAGTTTTTTCCCTTCACTGTGAGGAACGCTGGCTGCGGTAGGGTTTTAGAAACCCCTTTCTTTCACGGCCAAATTTCGTTCTCCTATTACTTGTCCCCCCTTTTTCGCCTCTTCCCCCCCCCGGGTGGGCCCGACGGGGGCCTTTTGAAGTAGAGAGGGTCCTGTGGCAGGTTAGTTTTAGTGCTGAGCGAGGTCTTTGGGCCCCAAAAAGAGGGGAAGCTCTGCTGCTGTGATAGTTTTTTAGTATGCCGACGAAGCCAGATTGTTGCGGGGTTTTCCCGGGTTTTCAGGTCTTCCAAAATTGTCCCGCGAAGGGTGATGGTTTCGTTCTGGTTTTTCGATATTTCGTTTCAGCAGCGGTGAGGGGGATCACAGGGGGTGCTCTTTTTTCAAATCCCGCGATCTTTTGGGGGCATTTTGGGTTTTTTTCTGCATTTGAGGGGGGTTAACGGAGCCTGGATCATCTAATTTTTTTGTCAAAATATGGGTCCCTAACGGCGACCTTTTCCCGGGCCCTTGACATTCCCGCTCGCTTTCTGAGATCTGCGAGGTTTTCAGGGAAACTGGCGGGGAGAGGTTTTGGGGGGGCGGATGTCTTGGCCTAAATAGGATTGTGGCCCCCTTTTTTGCCGCAGAATTTGGGGGGCCCGGGGTTTCGGCCTGGTTTTATCTTTATGGACGACCCCGGTGACAATAGATTTGGGGGGGAGTGGGGTTTGAGATAATTTCTTTTGGCGTTGATTAAGCGGGGTTTTTTGGGTTTTGTAAAATTTTGTCCATTTTGAGGGAAGGAGGGGGAGACAACACCGACGAGGTAAATTAGACCGGGGCCACCCCCCCCCCCCCCCCCCCCCCCCGTGGTTATTTTTTTTTATTTCGCCTGTGCGGGGAGGAGGGTGGGGATTTGGGGGCCAGGGGGCCACGCCGGTGGATTTTTGCCCCGTTTTTTTTTTTGGCTTGGGTTCACAAGGTGCTTGGGGGTTAAGTGTGGTAGAACAATTTTTTTCTTACTGTCCCCCCGTTGTGTGAAATAGGGGTAACTGATTGGAATAGGTTTTTTGAACGAAATTTAAACCAAGGCGTCCACCAGGGGGGGTTGTACCCAATAAAATTTTAAAAACTTTGAGTTGCCGCTGTGTGATTTTCAACACTTATAGGCATAAGGGGGATAAGCAATGCAGAAGTGCTTATGTAATGGTTTGGGTTTTACTTTAGGGTGCGGTGTGGGCTTTTTGGGCCCTCACTCAGTTTCCTATAGTGGTGGTCCCGCGGGGGCTTGGAAAATGGGTTTCTTCAGGCTGTTTGAGTATCAGCCAGTATATGCGTCTCAAAAAGGGGTTTTTCCCGCCAGATTAACGGCCGGGGGTTAGTAAAAGGTGGACACTATCCCCGTGCCCCTGGCCTTTTAAATCTTTCCCCCTTTTGATATAGGTGCCCGGGCCTTCTCTGAGCTGAGCCTGATTTGCTTTAGAGATATGTGCAGGGGGGAAAGCATTTTTGGGTAGGTCTTAGGGGGCTGCGGATAATGGGGCCGTTTCCCGCTCAGAAGCATAGGGAAGAAGGGGGGGGGGGCTCCCAGGGGTTTTGGGAAGTCCCTCACCACTGATGTAGATGAGATGATGGGGTGGTCAGCTCGAGGGACTAGAGAGGGGGCCGGTGGAACTCAGGAGGAGTGCTTGGCTGGGGAGGGGGGGGGGGGGGGACACTTTTTTTTTTGGGGGGTCGGCAGGCAAAAGCAAATTTCCCCGCTCAAGATGGCCGGCCCCCCGCCACCAATGAGGGGGTAGTGGGGGTTTGGAAACGCCGTCCGGCCCCGGTCAGTGCACAACCCGGGTCTCTGCCTGGGGGGAGTCTCTCCCACCTGTGCGCAAGCTATGCAGTGCAGCAGTCTCCTGTGGCCCGGGCCCCGGCCCCGAGGCTCCGTTTGGGGGCGGTCCCCCCGGCCCTTTTGGCTTCAGGCGGGCCTGGGGAGCGGGGATTCGGGCGGCAATCCCCCCACTGGGATCGGCTGGGTGCTGGGTCTGGCCCCCCGGGTCCGCCGCCGTGTGCAGGGATCGGGGTCCCCCGGTTTTCAAAACCAGGAGCGGCCCTGCGGCAGGCTGCCGGCATGCTGCTGCAGGGGGGCAACAAGTCGGAGTCGTAGTCAGGCTCCGACCCCAAAATTGTCCCCAGTGGGTCTTTACCGGGCCCGGGGACATTCTCATGAGGGTGCTGTCGCTGGGAGAAAAAAGTTTTTGCTTTTTTCTTTTTTTTCCCCTGTTTGGCCGGTGATGGGAGCTCAACTAAAATGCGGCCACCATTGGTAGTCCCGCCCCCGGAAGTCGGACCACTGTATTTAAGATATTGGGAAAAGTGGAGATTTTGCTTAAAAGGCGTTTTCTCACTACAAAGTTTAGCATTCATCATGATTCAACATAAATTAAGACATTTTTCAAAATTTTTCTTTATTTTCCCTGGTCAAGAGATAAGTGAGATTTTATCTCCTCTGAGTGCACACAGGGGCTCGGGGTTTGTCCGCCTTTCCCCCCTCTCTCGCTCTTTGTTTTATTGAGAGAAAAGGAAAGACATCACCACAAATTAGCACACAAGAGTGCCGGCAGCTTCAGAACACGTGTGTTATCTCTCACAGATAAAGGAGATTTAGTACTTGTTTATTTAGCGCGCTGAAGCTCTCTGCTCTAATATCAGTGCAATTAGAAGAGCTGGAAATATGAAGCTGATATCCTAATCACTGCTATAGAACCACCCACAGCATGACCAGAAAGAAACAGGAAGCATTAATCTAAAACTGCTTGTGGCTCTGTGAAACAGCATGTTGAGACAACCCCTTTAACTGAAGTCAAAATTATAGAATAGAACCACTCCAGATAAAGCTGATACACTGGGAAAGATATATCAATACGAAAAAAAAAATTGGCACACGGGTGTGCACGCTGGGCCATGCCCTTTTCATTGAAGCCACACTCATTTTCCCTAGGCCACATCCTTTTTTTGGACGAGGCACAGAACTGTCTAGAAACTTTCTAAAACACATAATAAATATGATGTAAGGCATGTGCGCCAGTATTTTGGCACAAATAATAAAAGCCTTTATAAATGTGACCCACTGTGTTTTTCATTGTACAGGGCTGTGCACTATTCAAGAGATTCATAGAACACCACAGGTAAAAATCATGCACCACTCCTTCATGCACTGCACTAGGTAAATGTATCCGTTTTTTAAGCATTTCTTTGAGATCCAAAATTAAAAATGGGATTGCTAGTGAGAACAAACCTACAAACGAATGGGTATGTAATCAATCATGCAGATGACCCAGTATATAAATATTTTCTAAAGTAATACCTACAAACTAGTAGAGATCATGATTAAAGAAGATAAATCTTTATTAATTCATAAGTATATTAACAACATTAAAATCCATTACCCACAAAATGAATATGCTTAAACACCCCCTGAGTCTCTCAATAAACTATGTATACAGATTTATAAAAATAATTATGGTTAATGAAATATAATTATATGTCCTGTAAGGCTAGGTTCACACGGTGTATTTGCAGGGCGTAATTACGCCCCGCAATTACGCCGTGTGGCCGGGGGCGGGAGCAGGGGAGGGAGCGGGGGGCCGGCACCTCACCGGCCCATAGACTTGCATTACCAGCGGCGCGTATACGCCGCTGGTAATTCACATGTCAATTATCTCCCTGCCCGGCAGATTCGCAGAGCAGTGAGAGGAGACGTAATCCATAGTTCTCTATGAGAACTGTGGATTACCGTAGTTACTAGGACATATTCAGCCCGTAATTTGCGCACTCCGGCGCGTAATTACGGACTGAAATACGTCCAGGTTTAAGCCGTGTGAACATGGCCTATAAGTATATCCACAATATCTAACACACAGAAAAACATACTTGACCTGATGAAAAATAATAATAGAAATCATCAACATAAGCAGAGGACACAGGAGGGAGCACAGCTCCCTGATGCGTGTGTCTTCTGCACTTCTGTGGGTTGCTTCTTCTTTCAGGTCCTTAATAGCCAGTTATATTTTTCTGTTTTTTAGCTCTCTGCATTTTAAATTTTTTTTTGCATTAGAAATATAAAAAAAAAAATAAAAAGCTTTTTTTCTGCTTTTTAAATTTTTTTTTAATTACCACTTAACACTAATGTCATTATTCAGGTTATTATGGTTGTGTGATATCTAATATATATTAAGTTTTTTTTTTAAATGTATACACAGTAAAATTGTTTTTTATATTAAATATTTACTTTCCTTTCATCTAATTTTTTGCAAAATATCTATTTTGTTATTTTTTTTATTATTAATGTTTTCATTCCACTAACATATGCCAAACTGTTAATAGAGTATAAATAGAGATTGGCGAATTTCTCAAAAATTCGATTCGGTGACTTCGCCGAATTTTCCGACAAAATTAGTTTCGGTCTGAATTCCTTTGGATGAATCAAGTTAAAAAACAGCTATTTCCAGGCTGCACAGAGCCTGCAGGGTGCTGTAGAACGTTGTACCATGCTTAAATATGCAGAGGGAGCTTGGTTTGGTCTTCATACAATGTTGTGTTTTAGTATGACACGCAGATGACTGCCGCCGCTCTTAGAATCGCTTCACTATAAAATTCCCTGGGCACTTAAGAGGGCAAAACTGACCAAAAAACTGAAGCGGGAATGTAGCCTGATAAAGTCATGGCAGCGCCAGCTGGAAAAAAACAAGCTGAGGGTTCAGGTGGCAACATCAGTGACAGAGTGTGGAGGTGAAGGCAGCAGCCACAGCAGCATGAGGTCAGAGAGTGGCACAAAGACATTCTGGAGGTGGCAAAAACAGGAGTAGGCCACAGAGTGGCACAATGAGACAGTTTGGAGGTCACGGCAGGAGCACCAGCAGCAGCATGAGGTCAGAAAGTGGCACTATGACATTCTGGAGGTGGCAAAAACAGGAGTAGGCCACAGAGTGGCACAATGACAGAGTGTGGAGGTCACGGCAGGAGCACCAGCAGCAGCATGAGGTCAGAAAGCGGCACTATGACATTCTGGAGGTGGCAAAAACAGGAGTAGGCCACAGAGTGGCACAAAGACAGAGTGTGGAAGTCACGGCAGCAGCATGAGGTCAGAAATTGGCACAATTACAGAGTGTGGAGGTCACGGCAGCAGCCACAGCAGTAGCATGAGGTCAGACAGTGGCACAATGACAAAGTGTGGAGGTCACGGCAGCAGCCACAGCAGCGCAGGGAGGTAGAGAGTGGCACAATGACACAGTGTCAGTTGAGGGGCATAACAGCAGCGCGTGAAGTCAGGAGTGGAAAAGAAGAGTGGGGGGTAGGGCAGCGCCAAGCGGGCGATGGGGTTTTCAGGCAGGGCCAAGACCTTTGGGTGGGCAAAAAAGGAGGGGGCCCCCAGAGTTGCACAATGAAGAGGAGTGGAGGTGGGGGCCCCAGCCCGAGATATGGGTAGAGAGTGGCCAAGGAAACCCAGTGGGGAAAGTCACGGAGGAGCAACAGCATGAGGTCAGAGAGTGGACAATGCCCACGTGGAGGTACGGAGGAGCAACCGCAGCAGAATGAGGTCAGACGTGGCACAATGAATTCTGGAGGTGGCAAAAAAGGAGTAGGCCACAGGTGGCCCCAATGACAATGTGGGGGACGGCGGGAGCAACAGATGAGGTCAGGAGTGGCCCCTTTAAACGGGTTGGGAGGGGGCCCGCGGAAACCAGAGCGCAGCATGGGTAGGGGAGTGGCAAATGACAAGTGTGGAGTCACGGCCCCCAGCAGCAGCATGAGGTCAAGAGGGGCACAATGAGAGGTGGGAGGTGGGTGGCAATACCGTCCCTGGTAAAGATGGTGGAGGCAATGAAGAAACGGGGAGCGATTGTGGATCAGGTGGGGGGCGGCATCAAAAATAGTGGGGGGCCGGTAGTTAAAACCAGACTCATTTCTCACAGTTTGGTGTGCGTCAATGGTGATGTAGTTGACGTCAAAGGGGCATTGGGTGTGGAAAATCCTGGCGATCCACGCCTGATTCATTTGAAAAAGGTCAGTATCCCCATTTTCCGTGGACAAGCTGTTCTCCTTGGGGGTAACGAGGGCCCCGCCGCACGAACACCCGCTCTGTGCCACACTGCTGGCCGGGCGGAAGTTTCCATGAAAACTCGGCAAGTTGCGGCCCACAATCCAGTTTGGTGCCTAGTCCGCGGTTTTTTAACTGGGGGGGGAGAGTGCTGCCAAGTAGGCCCCCCACCTGTTGGTTCAGGGTCTGCTCCGGTCCTGCTGCTGTGGCTACTCCCCTCCTACTAGGGGGGTGAAGGAAAAGCGTCATCAGTCTCCAGATTGGTTGCTGCTGATGGAGCTGTACTGCCCCTACCCCCCCTTTCCCCAGAGCTGTGGCAGTAGTACGGACGTAAAAAAACCCCCCGGTCAGACCTGTCAGGGAGGGAGATGCCGCACATAGGAGGGCCCAAAACACAGGGAGGATTTCCCCTATAGTATTTGAGTTTTCCCCCCTTCTCAGCAGTGGGAAAAAAAGGCCCCTTTTTGGGCCCGGTAGGAGGGTCCAATGGAGTGGAGAGCCGAATTTCATCCCTCCCCCGGATGTGATATTGGGCGGTCATCCCAGAAAAGCATGCTGGTTCCATCTGCACAGTGCCCCGAGGGGCTCCTGCCTCATTTTCCCAAGTATTTTCCCCACGGTGCTTTGGGGTTTTTTCCTCGTCTTCCTCATTCATCTACCTCCTTGCTGTCCCCCTCTATTTCACTTGTAAAAATCCACTCATTTCACAGACATCTTCTGTCCATGTTCCCCCTCCTCAGTGCAGCCCCCCGGAACTATGTCCGCGGGGGATTAGTCGCCAGTCCCCAGCCCCCTGCCAGAAGATTTTTTGTCTTTTCCGACATGAAGCGGGGTTTGGTTATTCTCCCGTAGCCCCTGGCGACTGACAAATAAGTTGCCCCCTGAATGGCCTAAAACGCAGGTGTCCCCATGAGCTGCCCTGGTGACATCAAAGTTTCACAGGGGATTCCTGTCCCCCGGATCATCAAAAAAATCGTTAATGGCCTTTTCTGTTATACAGGGGCCCAAAATGTGCAGGTAAAATTTTCCAAGGGTGGAAACATCGCATATCAGGTGTGGGGGGAGGGCCATTTGCCGCTGCAACTCGAGGAGGGTGTTCCTGGTTTGTAGGAATGGTGAAGTGATGCACGTTTCTGGCCTTTTTAGAATTTTCTGAAGACGGTGGAAGACTTCAGGAAACCTTTTCCAAAACCCAGTTTTGAACTGTGCGCTATGCGGGCGCAGGGGACCACCCCTTGGTTGCAGCGCGGACCCCTTGTTACTCCCATTGTCCGTCACCTTTTACCGATTTCATTTGGCCGGAAAAAACCCACAATGTTTTTTTGCTGAGCGCGGAGCAGTTCCCCCCCCTGTGTGATTTATTCGCGAGGCAACCGGTGAAAATTTAACCCTCGGTTATGAATTATGCTAGAGGCAAAATTTTTTTTTGGCGGTGAAAAAAAAACGTTTCTTTTATAAGTAAAAATGCAGAAAAATACTTAGAAACCCCTTTGGGTGTAATTGCGAAAAGAATATGTCCCAAAAAATTCCCGGTTTGTGTCTGTTAAAACGGCGGCATTTTACGGAAAACACAACCAAAAAATTTGTAATTAACCCTCGGTTATGAATTTGTAGAGGCAAAATTTCTTTTTTGCGGTGAAAAAAAGTTTCTTTTAAAGTAAAGAGAAAATTTAGAAAACCCCTTGGAGGGTAATTGGCAAAAGAAACTGCTGCCAACAATTACGTTTTGTAGCGTGTTAAAACGGCGTGTTTTTAGGGAAACCAAAACAACAAAAATTTTTTAATTATTGGATATGAATTATGTACAGGAAAAAATTTTTTCTTTGGCGGTGAAAAAAACATTTCTTTTAGTGCCAAACAGCAAAAACAAGCTTAATTAACCCGGGATCAAAATTCCCAAAAATAAATGAGCAACCAAAATTAAAGGGGTTTTGGATTGTAAAAGCTGTTTCTTTAATGGAATAAACAGGAAAGGCTTAGAAAACTCTTGATTTAAATTTGCTAAGAATGGCAGATAGCATTAAAATGTACATGCAGTGATTGGGCCATGGATTTTCTTTCCCCAATCCCCCAAAAAATCAAAATTTAGAACGTAAAAGAAGCAGTCTTAGACAAGCGGTGACCCCCCCCAAAATCACTTATTAAAGTTTTTTGGAAAATATAAAGCACAGCGGCGCAACAGGGCAGTTTCCCTAACGACAGGAGAGGAGTGTGAGGAGCGAGCATGGCGCCCGGGGGCTTATATAGTGCGGTGCGTCACGAACCCCCGATTCTGATTGGGGTTTCATTCTGAAACTGTCATGTAGGCTACCCCTTTTTCCCCCCAGACTTTTTTGCCCATGTAAGCATGTGTTTCGCAGCCATTTTATCAATCAAAAGCAACCCTTCGTTCCCCGAATCACCCCCAAAATTTTACTTGTTCAAATCGAGTTTTCCCCGAAATTCTAAACGAATTCCACTTCGTTAGAATCAATTCGCCCATCTCTAATTATAAACTGTGTCATTATGACAAAGACTGCTGTTAGGGCAACACATGTTGGGTGATATGTATGAAATTTGGTGTGTTACTGCCAAATTTCATGTGCCTCACACTAGTCTAGAATGCGCTTAATGTATGAACCCACTCAACAGTGGGTCATAAATCAGGCACATTCTAGTTTAGGGCGGAATTTTGGATAGGTAGCCCTTTGAGGGTATTCTGTTCCAAAATGTAATTACCTAGACCTGCTGTAGCGAAGCTATAAATATGTAGCTTCGCTACGGTTCTAGTGCGCCTCGCCTCCCACATGCCCCCTGCCTGCAGCGCTTTGTAATGCGCCCGATCTTGGGGGGTTTATGGGAGATTTAAAAATGTGTGAACGGGGTGGCCCCGATATCAGGCTAAAAAAGCCCAGAATCTGGAAGTTTGGGGATACATGTCGCCCTTTTTGGTTTAAAGGGTGTCCCGCTAATTTTTAATTTTTTTTTTTTTTTTAATTTTTTTTTCATACTGTGCCCCGTTAAATTAAAAAAAAGTATACTCATTCTCCAGGATTCCCCGTGCTTCACCTCCTTAGGGCTGTCCCCACGCCCTGGGGTTTTTTGGGTTTTCAGACCGCCCCGAAAAACCCTTTGCCTAAAAATTTAGCACGGGTATTTTACCCGGCAGTTTTTCCGCCCGCGGGCCGCCCGGACGTCATTAAACATGCACATTTTTCATTCCGATTTTCGGACGGAATGTGCATCTCAATGTGAAGGGGGAGGGCTTTTCTCCACTCACCGCGGAGAAAAGCTGTCCCCTCCGGCCGGGGACGGGTGAAAAATGAAAATACGGGCGCATAAACCGACGGTTTTTTTTGTCCATTGCGTGTAAAGGGGCCTTTCTTTACTAATCTTGTGTTTTTTTTTGCTTTTTTCCCGAAAGGGGTACTATGCAGCAGCTGCTAATTGAATGGTGAAGTCAGGAAGTTGCATCTAACTGCTGCTGCCAATCAGCGGCTGTAGTGGTAAAATACTGTTCAGAAGAAGCAAGAAAAAAAATAGAAGAGCACTGGAGAGTTAGGATGGCACAGCACTGGATCCTAGGTGAGGGGAGAGGCAATTCTAACTTTGTTTTATTTCAAAAGGAAAAATGTCAGGTTTTGGGCTGTGGGCGGGTAGGAGTTTATATTGGATGCCCCTACTGCCGTACCTTTAAATTGTGCATGCCTCAATACTCTGCCCCTTGCTTTTTTCGTTTTTTCCCTTTTTTCCTCTTCTGAGGATGTATATACATTTAAAAAATGAACTCCGGGTTTCTGCCAGGGCTCGGGGCCCCCAAACCAAACCCGGATTTCCCCTATTCCCCTATGGGCCGTCTGAGCCTAAAAAAATTTAGTAAAAATAAAAATTTAATAAAAAAAAATAACAATAAAATAGATGGACCAGCCCTTTAACTGCAGGCTTCCTGAATAGACAGTCCTGGGCTCAATTTTGGTCTTCAAGGATAACTGCAGAGGGGTTTTCCCGGGGCTTGGTTTCAAGTTACTGGGACACCCCAAGGGACCCAAATTGGATGTGGGAAGCCCCCTTCTGATCACCCCACTGCAATAAAAGGGGACTTATTTTGGGGAAAAAGGGACTTCCTTGACCCCGGGCCAAAATAAAAATGCGCAATAGGAGCAGAATGTTAGGCTTTTTCACACGGCTTAAACTCCCCACAAATTTCGGCTTTGCATTTCGCCAGGGTATTGCGCTTTTTACGGGGCGAAATGAAACCTGCAAAAAAGGGTAAATTCATAGTCTCAAAGAGAGCTTTTGATTTTGCGTCAATTCCCCCCCGTTTTACAAAACATTTGAATTGTCGAGCAGGGGGAAAATTTTACATGTCAATTGTTAGCGGCGATTACGCGCCGCTGAAAAATGCATGTCTATGAAAATGGCTAAATGGGTGCGGGGTTTCAAAAACCCCCAGGGGCCTATTGCGGCGCGAAACTGTATGCCCTCAATACAGGGTGTAAAACAAAACCCTTAGTAAAGGGCTTCAGCACTGAGGCTCCCAAACCCAAAACCCCATTTCCAAACACTGAAAGAAGTTGAAAAAAAGGGAAACGGGGGGTTTGGGCACCACCTTCCATCAAAAAATAGAGGGCAGTCATTAAGGACTAAAGCTAATAGATATGTTTATTTTTAAATGGTTATTACTAGTGTTGAGCGATTATTATCGACAAAGTTAAAATTAAACCCGGGCACGTTTATTTACTTTGTTTTTTGGGTTTTATTTTTTTAGATCACGCATAATTTTGGGTTTAAAATTTTTCTGTCCCAAAATTTCTATTAAAAAGCGCCATTTTTCGTCGTTTTCCTGTCATTTTGACGGCCAACAAATAACTTGGGGGAATAGAGCAGGGTGAGATGTGTGCCCCGACGTCAGACGGGATGTGTAGGGTTGGATTTGGCGGGGAAAAACCCACATAAAAACCGTTTTTTTTTAACATGAACCCCTTCCTGTTCATGATAAATTGAGGGGTTCCCAAATTTTTCATAGCAGTAGGCCCGTGCGCTCTCCCTTTTTGTCCAAACAGCTCAGCAAACGGGCTAGCAAAATTTAAATTCTTTTTTTTCACCAGAGACACCCTCTACTTTTTAGCGTGACCCTTAGAAGTTAGTTGGGGCAGAGTTTTCAGATTTTTAGGTGGGTTGGGCCCGGGAGTTTTTTAAAAAGGGACATCTACCCGCTGAAAAGGTAAACGGGGGGACCGGGCCCGGGGGGGGGTCCCCCGGGGGGGGAACCCACAGACAAGCTCTAAAAAGGTTACTGGGTTTTATTGTACACCCCCAAAAACTTTGTTTTAGCATTCCCTTTCCCTTTAAATTTTAAGGATACAGATCTTTTCGGGTTTTTTGGCCGGGTTTCTATTTGTTGGGTTTCCCAGGAAAAACCCACTTTTTTTTCCCAGTTATATTTTTCTAATATTTTTTTTCTTTTTTAAATTTTTCCCCCAGTCCAGCTTTGTTGATATAGCCCCTTGCATTTTAAAATTTTGAATACAGCAATTTTGTAGCCCACCACAGGTTAAAAGGTCCCAAAAAAAATACCTTTTAAAAAATTATCAGAAATCTTTCAGATACGTGTTTTTTTCCCACTTTTTGGGTTCATCAAGCTTTTTTTGAAAGATCTACTTTGCCGCCAAAAATTTGAATCCGGGAAAACCTTGTAGTCACCAACAGGTGTATTTTATAGGGGGGCCAAAAAAATACCTTTTTTTTTAAAACCGAATACATTTCAGACCGGTTTTTTTTTTTCATTTTTTGGCAGTCAAGTTTTTGTTCATAAGCTATTTTGAAATTTTAAATTTTTAATACAGCAATTCAAAGTCACCACGGGGGTAAATTTTGATGGGCCCCCCCAAAAAAAATACCTTTTATTTTCCCGTTCCCTTTCAGCAGGTGTTTTTTTTCACTTTTGGGGTCAGTCAACCCTTTTGTTGAAAATATTTTTTTGCATTTTAAATTTTAAATACAGCAATTTTTTTTAGTCCCCACGGGGGTAAATTTGGGATAGGTCCCAAAAAAATCCCTTTTTTTAAACCCCCCGTATACATTTCAGACAGGTGTTTTTTTCATTTTTGGGTCAGTAAAGTTTTTTTGATAGATCAAACTTTGCGTTAAATTTGAAAACGCAATTTTTTTTAGTCACCACAGGTAAATTTTAGAAGGTCCCAAAAAAAAACCTTTTTATTATCCCTTTATACATTTCAGAAAATTTTTTTTTTTCATTTTGGGGGTTCGGCCCCAGTTTTTGTTGATAGAGCCACCTTGCATTTTAAATTTTAAAACCCAAACCAATTTTGTTTTTAAATTTGGGGGATTTGAAAAATACTTGTGATTTGGGCCGTTTTTTAAATAATGATTTTCCCAAAAATCTTCCTACCTTCTCAAATTTTTTTTTATTTCGAACTTTGGAGGGGAAAATTCCCAGGGGGGGTAATTTTCCGAGCAAAAAAATTTGGGGGGGTTGGGGGGACATGGGAGGGTTTAGAGGGTACAAGAAAAGGGTTGGCCCCTTTTCCAGTGTTTTTGGCCCAACCCAAACGCATCCCAAAAGGGATGTCATTTGCGGGGACCGTCATTTTCCTTTAAATCATCCCCTGGGTCAGGGCCCTGTGAATCCAGTAAACGAAAGCGTCCCCAAAATCGTTCTTCAGGGGTTAATGCAACCTTCATTCCAAAGCAGCCCCTTACTTTCCTCTTTTTTTTTCCCCAGTAAATGGCCACAAATGTCGTCATCCCATCACAAAATCCTTTCCCCAAACTGTGTACCCCCCTTTTGGGGAAATTAAATCCTTTTTTCTGAAGACCCCCTTTAAATAAACAAAATGCGGTTGGGTCAAAAGGGGGCATGTTAAAAGATAAAGGGGCCCAAAAGGGGATGATTTTTCTCTGCTCTGACCCCCCATTTACTGACCATCAAAAAGGAGGGGGAAGGAAGCCGGTCAATCGGCAAAAATCCTCGGGGATCCGGCCCAACGCCTTGAATTTTCCCTCCTGGGATTCAAAATGTCGGACGCCCAAAAAGTCCCTGGGGTTGATGATAATGATAAATGACATTTTTGGATCCAACGTGGTTTTTCAGCAGAATTTGTTTTGGGGGAAACCCCTTTTCTTTAATTTTTGGGACGAGGGGGGAAAAGACGAGGGGGGTAGTGTCTTTTACCCCGCCTCAAAAAGGGAGGGGGCGTGGCCGAATTTCCCGATAGGGTTTCCCCCACCGGGCCCCCGGTCGGGCGCAAACCCCGCCCCCCGCTTACCCGCCGTAAAAAAGGGTTTCCGGACCTCTCAAGCCTGGGCCTTCTTTTAGAAGCCTCTAAATTCACCCAGCGTTGTCATATGCCGCCTTTGCCATAAACGCATAAGTAGGGGCCCCAAAAACCCTTTTAGGTGTTTAAACCCCCACCAACTTGGGTCATTTCCACATCGGGCGAATTAAGAGTTGAAATGGAGGAAACCATTTGGGCCCAAAAAAAGGCCCAGACCGACCCCGGGCCCCTTCCAACCGACTGTCCCCCCCCTCTGTTTTTCCGCCTCCTCACCCCTTTCCCCCCAAACCCCCAAAAGCGTTCCTCAGCTCCCCATTTTTTTCCCAGACCCATGATAGGGATCAGCCCTGCTTCAGCCTCCACCGTCGCCCGAATACCACCCACCCCCCAGAGACCCGCCAAACCCCTTCCCCTTTTTCCATTTAGACGACCTGCACGCCGCCCGGGGCCCAAGTCTAGCACCCAGCCCTTCTGTCTTCCAGGTTTGGGAGCAGAAGAAAACTTTTAACCCCAAAAACCCCTTTTCCCCAAAGGGCCAAAAGGCAGAATGTGGGATTGCCGGGGCCTTTTTTGGCCCTTTCGAAATGTGCCTTTCCGTTTTGTGGACCCAGTTTGGGTTCCCCCCCAAACGTCGGGGGGCCCTTTGCCTGCCCCCAATACCAGTTTCCCCGAGCAGGATTTCTTTGCCAGAAAAGCCCCCCTTCCCCGGGCCAGCCCGTGTCATCTAAAATTTCAACCCGGCTTTTTTCTGCACCCTGGGGCCCGGGAAAAAAGCCCATCGACCACCGACCCCTGGACTAGAAGCCCCGGGCCAAACCCGCTATATCTCTGTGACGGGCCTCACTGGGGAACTGGGTAAAATGTTTTGGGGGGTGACGGGTTGGGCTCTCAGGCTCGGCCCCAGGGCTTTTTTTTTTCCAAAACCCCCGGGGATGGTCCCGGGGTTTTTTTTCCCCCAAGGTCCTCTGGTGGCATCACGTGTCCAGAAAAACCCAAGGCCGGGGTTTAAAATTTTAATCTGTCTTTGGAGCCGTCCACCCACAGGTCAGGACCCGGGGAAACGGCTCTCCGCAATGAAGATTTGAGCGCGGGGCTGGGTGCCAAAAACCCTTTGTGCCGGGCCAAGGTGGTGTGCGATAAGGGGGCCCGAAATTTTGCGGGCCGCCCTTAAGATCGGTGGGCGGGGAGCACATCCCTTCCCCCTTGGGCCACATTTTAAATAACCTTTTGTCCAGAAATTTCTAAAGAGTTTCCCGGGGTCTGGGACGCCCTGCGGGAGGAAGGTTTGGAATCTAATTTCCCCCATTTTTCCGGGCCCGTTTCCCACCCGGCTTTCCCCAAAACCCTTGGCTCCCTTTGCACCCATCACTCGGCCTCCCCCTTTAACCCCCTAAATTGTTAAAAGTGGCCCAACACACGGAAAAACCCAACCCCCCAAACATGCTCCAGCGATTGGGGCCCAACCCCGCGAAAATGCCTTTTTCCCCAGTACAAGTGACACATCCCTGAAAAAGCAGTGGTGCGGACGTGGGGGATGTTGACCGCAACCGAGAGGGGGAGGCGGTGAAAGGGGCTCTGCACCATCCTTGCCATTTTTTGAAGAAGCCACCAAATGGTGGCAGTGGGGACAATCCCCTTTGGGTAAAGCATGAGATTGGGGGTGACCCAAAAGTTCGGGAACGATCGTTGGACACTCGGGAAACAACGGTCCCCCAGCGATGGAGGGAAAAAAACGGAAAACAGAATGCGGACACGGAGCTTTTTCTTCCGTCAAATCCAAAAGGGCCCCGACATTTTTCCAAAATTTTATCAGGGTCTTTTAGGCAGTGGTTCGGGGTCCAGGGCTATTTCAAGTCGGCGCATCGGGCTTTCCAGGGTGCATCATCTCAGGAAAAGAGGGCTGTTTTAAGCTGTGCCGGGGGGAAAAGCGGGGGGAGGAGGAAGAGGAGGAAACCTAGACACCGACTTTTACCGACGCCCCTGCCTTGGAAAGAGGTTGGGAAAAAAATATGAGGCGGAGGAGGAAAGGGGAGGAAGATCAGGTTTCTAGTCCCTCGCCCCAAAGGGCCCTTGGGAAATAAAGGGGCCCCAAACCCTCTCACATGATGCTTGGTTTCCCTCCATTTCCTCCAACTTAAATCCTCCCCTTTAAAGGGCCCATCAAAAATGAACAACATTTAAAGGGTGGCCACCCCCCCGGATCCCCGGTAAAAAAAACCAAAACTCAGCACTTTCCTTCCACCCACCCCAAAATAGAGAGTAAAAGGGCAGGAAATGGAGACCTTGAATGTTTGATTCAACTGGGACATCTTTTGGGCTTCTCCCTTCACGTTCCCTTTCAAAGGGAACACGGGGGGAAAACAACATCAGCGACGGACAGAAAGAAAGAGTGCCAAGTACCCGCCTAGCAGCAGCCCAAGGGTTGGCAGAAGCCTAAGGGGTTTAACCCTGGCAATCTTTTATTTACCACCCTTCACCAACGAATGCTTTGCGGGGCCACACATCCAACAAAAACCAAAGAGACCATTTTAAAAAAGGATCATGGTGCAGACTATCTGCTCTCAACACCGTTTTTTTGGGGATTTTTTTTCCGGACCCAAAGACTCTTGGGGTTATCCAAAAGGGGAACGAATGGCCCGGGGCTCAGCTCGCCACGCCCAATAGAGGGTGTTGTCCCGGGCCCCGGCGCCAGCGTCAAAATCTGAGGGGGACCTTCACCCAAACCCTGAAGGATTTAAAAAAACCAGAAAAAAGCATCCGACTTTCCACAGAAAATTTGGGGGATTTTTTTTGACTTTCATCAAAGATGAATTCAGGAGGGTTTTCCTGATGTTTGGTTGACCCCAAATTGCCGAGGTCCCCCAAATTTAGTTCCCGGTCTACTTCCCCTTCCCTCTTCAAACAGAAAGGGGCCTTTAAAAAATTTTTTTTTTTAAAATATATTTCTTACTCCCCAATTTTTTATTCTCTTTTCCCAACAGTTTAAAATTTTCCCTTGGGTTTTTTGCGTGAGGGGGACTGTAAAAAAACAGCAAGGTTTCTTGACAAAAAGTTTTCCCAAATTTACTCACTTTATCTTTAGAAGTTTTTCCCCTTTTTCAATGGTTTTGAGGTCCCTGTTTTCTGTGAGAACAGCTATAATTATGGTCCTTTGGAAAAAGAAAAAGTGGCCCTTTAAGTGGGATTTTTCAATCACAAATTTTTTAAAATTTTGGGTGAGAAGTCATATTTATAATTTTTTTTTTTGGGGGTCCCTGTTGCTGCGAGAAAACAGCAATAATCATGGTCCTTTGGGGAAAAAAAATGTGGGTTTTAAGTGGCATTTTCCCTCACCCTTTTTTTTAACAGTGGGGCTGGGGAAAAATCATTTTTATAATTTTTTGGGTCATGCTGCTTTGAAATGGGAAACAAAACTAAAGGTCCGATTTTTTAAAAAAAATTTTTTTTTAAAAGACATTTTTTTCTTACAATTGTCAAAAGGGGGCCCCCAAGGGTCATGTTTTTTAATTTTTGGGGGGATTTTGCTGTGACATGGAAAACTAACTACAGGGTCCTATTTTAAAAAATGTTGTTTCTAACAGATATTTTGGGTTTTTCACAATTGTCAAGAGTGGCCCCAAGGGTGATGGTGCTTTTCAGAAAAGGAATAGTAGGACACGTTAAAAGGACACATATTGCCCAAAAATTTCTTGTTTTTGCAAGATCTTTAACATAGCTATCAATTTGTTGATTGGAAACCCATTTAAAAAATTTCAATTTTAAAAAAACGAAACAAAAAACATGGTGGGGGGTTCCATCCTATTTTAAAAAAAATTTTTTTTCTAGAATTTAAAAATACTAAAAAACTTGCCCCTTACAAAATTTGTGGTAAAAAAAAATTCCTTTAATTTTTAAAGGGAGGGGGAAAAGGGGAAAAATTAACCAGATGTAGGTTAAATTTAAGGGCATGGGGGTATGGAGCCCCGGACAAGAACAATGCAGGACCCAAATTTTCCCCCAGCAAAATTGAGTAAAATGAGAAAAAAAATGCCAAGAAAAAGGCACCCTGGGGGGAAAAGGAGCGTTTAAAAACCCCCATATTTCCCAAATGGAAAACTCAATTGGTCCCCACTCATAAGGGGGGGTAACGGTACCCAGGGCTTGACTGTGTTTTCTTGGGTGGGCTTACCTCAAACTTCCCCCCTTCCGCACTCTGCCTTTTACACGACTGTTTTCATTGCTGGTCATAAAGGGGCCAAAAAAAATTTTTTTTTCCGTGTAAAAGATTACGGGGCGCCAGTCTTGGGGTCTCACCGCCCCCCCACTGTAATTACCGGCCCTGGGCTGCTGAAACCCGCGTGGGTTAAAAAAGATTGACAGAAAGCTAGCCCGGTCTCCCCACCGCCCTTTCTGTAAGTCTGGGGAGCTGGACCTCCCCCCTGTTAACAATGGGGGACAGCAGGGACGGCTCTAAACCCTTAGGGGCAATCAAAGGAAAGCTTCAAATTTTCTTTTAAAAAATCAGATTTTGGGAAAAAAGGTGGGTTGTTTTGTGATTTTAATTTTTTTTCAAAAAAAGGGGTCCAGGGCTGGACACAAATTGACAATTTAGGCCTTAAAAAAATTTTCTGGGGGCTGGAATCCCCTATGGGGTTTGGCCTCATTTTTAAATTTCCGGGGAGTCTGTCCCCAAAACAATGAAAAGGATTTGGAGGGAAAAAAGAAACCATTGAATTTTATTGGTGAATCAGTCTCAGGGAAGGGCCCGGAGGGCAAATTTTTCTTTTCAAAAAAAAGAAGTGTTTTTTGGGGGGGTGATTAGGAAAAATTTTTATTTTCTTATGGGGTGTGCGGACGAATTAAAAACACTACACGTTTTAAAAATTACCCTTTAAAAAAATGCAGGGAGGGTGTATGTTGTATGTTATCACACTTGAAAAAAAACAAAATGGTAATTAAAAAGTAAAAAAATAAAAAAAACTTCCCTAAATAAATTATGTAAAAAAATGTCGGGTTTCCCAAAAAAAAATACAAAATTTAGAGTCACTGTACAAAATAGCCCTGTGGCCACCCTTTTTGGGGTCTGTGGGTCAAACGGGTTTTGGGGGGCATGCTGTGGCCCCCGGACAGGGGTAGTCTATGTCCCAGTTTTAAATTTTAAAAAGGTGGCTGAAAAAAACTCCTTTTTCCGGACTTTTTTTAAAATTTTGGGGGGCATACAGGGTTTTGGGGCCCCCATGCTGTGGCCCGGGGCAGGTTTTAGTCAATGTCCAGTAAACTAAAATGGTGGTTTTAAAGACTCCCCATTTCCGGCCTTTTTAAACTGTGGGTCAGACAGGTTTAATGGTCATTCCCCGCGGTACAGGGCTGATTTTAGTTTTAAATTTCCCGTTCAACTAAAATGGTGGTTTTAAAGAAATCCCCTTTTCCCCCACTTTTTTAAATTTTGGGGGTCCCGAAGGTTTTTAAAGGTCCCTACTGGGTCCAGGGGAGGTATAGTCAATGTCCAGTTCAACTAAAATGGTGGTTGAAAGACCCCCTTTTTCCCCGCACTTTTTAAAAGTTGGGGGTAATGCAGGTTTGGGGTCAAGCCCGGGGTTCCCCGGGCAGGGGTATTCAATGTCCCCGTTCAAGTAAAATGATGGTTTTAAATCATACTGCCTTCTGGCCCCTTTTTTTTTTTAATTTTTTTGGGGGGCATGGGAGGTTTTAAGGGGAAAGCTGTGGTGCCCAAACAGGGATAGTGAATGGTCTGTGATTTTTTTTTTTTGTGGCTTTTTTTAACCAAAATTTTCCCTTTCCTAAGATGAAGCCAAATATTCATTTTCTGTTGTGGATGTTTAAATTTCCCGCTTTCCCATCCCGTTTGGGTGTAAAAATGAAGGGGTTGTTCCTTCCCATAGACTTTAATGGTCACCCGGGGGATAATCTATTATCGACTTTTTCCATATCTTATTGATAATTGGGCCCATATCGACCCATCGACCCGATGACGACAACGTTTTCAACGTAATCGCTTCACTAGTTTTTTTAAATTTTTATTATTATTATTTTATTAGCTTGGTGTTATGTTTAATGTAAAAATAGTTACCTTTTAAGTAAAACCCTTTTTAAGGAAAAAATTTGTTTAAAACCCTGTAACCTTGGGAAAAATTTAAAAATTTTAAGCTGGTCCTTTCATATTGCCTATAGAAAGCTACAAATTTTGGGAAATTTCCCGCCCAAAATAAAAAATTATTTCCCTTTTCCCCTTCCCGTCTCAGCCCTCTTTTTTCAAATTTGCGCATCAATAATAAATGTCTTGTTCCATTATGAAAATAGGCTGCTATCATAAAACCTCCCCTCTGCCTGGCTTCTGTTGCAATTAATAGAGCAAAGTGTAGGTCTTTACACAGTGTGAGGGCTTTCCAGCAAACAAATAGCCTTGTAAGGAGAATTTAATTATGTCAGACTTTGGCTAGAAAATTGCATCTATGCTTAGGGAAACTGAAACTTTGTTCACCCTAGAGGTAACAAATAGGAAATAAATAAGTAAATAAGCTCGTATGTATCGCTCCACCAGCTTGACTAACACTTTAACAAATTCATCAATGTGTTGTAAGTTAAAATTTGTGTAAAGGGGTTATGAATACTAGATTTGAAAGGGCATATTTACATTGCTGTATTTTCATGCTATGTTACATTTGTATATATCAGAGAAAAGTAAAAAACTCATTTAACTAGATGCTTAAAAAGTCTGCAAAGGCCCATGGATATCAGCATATTACAACTCTAAGGTAAGAGAAAGCTCTGCTCATTTATAGCTTCCATGGGCAAGTATAGGCCTCTCTGTGAAAAAAGAATGCCTTAAAAGGGTTTTCTTGCCATGCAGTTTTACAGTCACAGCCAGCTTTTCTTTTACTCTGGTCTCCTCAGACTGTGAGTGCTTCTATATCAGTTATTAGCATATTAAGCTTCTCTGTAACTAGCTGAACAGTGACACTGACAAGTGCAGGAGATGTTATCTTCAGTAAACAAAGCTACATGTGCTGTGAGGAGTGAAAACAATTGCTTATCTGTCAGAAAAGCTAATCTAATTAGAGATAATTAGTCTGCTAGGAGTGAGCACTCCTGAACATGGTGACAGAATTAGATAATAATATATATGGTGGTAATCAATAGGTTAATTCCAATTAATGGGTGCACGTTAGAGTGTCGGATAAAATCAAAGTCTCATAAAAGTAGGTATCACAGAGCTGGCTCCTCTCATCTATATACGGCTATGGCCGATTACACTACTATACCTTAGTACTCTATAATGTGACATCTGTGATAAAGGTCAATGACCAAAACGTCTTTTGTTAATGTGTCACTGAAAGAAAAATTTCATTTTTGGAGCCTGAACAAATATGTAAATACATTTTGTCACTTTGCATAAAGAACTCTTGGTGTGCCATGATACCTACTTTTATGAACATGGTGACATCACTCATTTATCTCTATTCTGATCAGATAGCAGTTATGGTCAAGTCACCATAGAAACTTGTGTGCACTCAGAGCAAATAAAATATCTTTTATCTCCTGAGTAAAGTTAATCACAAGACCAATGTGTTTACAAAGTATTCAGTTACCAGTCCCTACATGTTGAAAGATAATCTTTGTAGTGAGAAAACCCCTTTAAAGTAATTGCAGTAGGCCAAAGAAGTAGAATATCGAGTTATGAGCCATGTAGCACTTTACAATTGTCTTTTACTGGTAACTAGTATTGCTCAAATTTGTCCTTGTTTGGTACAAGATTGGCTCGACTGCACTGGTAAAAAAAAATCATGTTCAACATGTTCTGAAACCATAATTTTTTCACCCAATTTTTAAAAAAAAAACCAAAAACCCGGGCCAATTTAGGTTGGGTGGGGTTTTTTTTTAAGGGTTTCAAGGGGGTCAACACTTTTTTTCATGTTGCTCTGCCACTTCCAGTTCAGTGTCACATAGGTAAACCTAAGCCATTAGGGTGGCAGCATGACAGGACCAGAAATGCCAGGGAATGGCTACATTAGCTTATTCTTACCTAGTAAAAAATAAATAAATCCAGCCCCAATTTGAGATAAAGGTTATGGTTGATTCTTTTGACAAATATTGGCAAAAAACTATTTGGGTTAAACAGATGCAGAGTGGACCAAAATTATGTAAATATTTTTGGGATAAGCTAAGTGTCAGTGTGGTTCGTGGGTGTGAGTTTTTAAGTTTTGGTTTTTAAAAAAAAAGAAATAGATGGTCAAGGATTTTATAAAAATATTCAAGTAAAGTCTTGTATGTGGCATGGTGCCAGACTGTAACAGATGTCGAGTCAGATGATTCAGGAATTAAAGTTCTAGAGCAGAAGCTATAAGATAGCGTGCGCTCCTTCACCCTCTGTTTGAGGATGTAAACATTCTAAAACGGAAATTTTGGGTCGTGAAAGTTATCTTTTCACCTCATTTTTTTGGACATAAATAAGCTCTCACAAAAGTGAGTACACCCCTCACATTTTTGTAAATATCGCATTATATAATTTCATAGGACAACATTGAAGATGTGACACTTTGATACACTGTGAAAGAGTCAGTATATAGCTTGTATAACAGTTTAAATTTAGTGTGCCCTCAAAATAACTCAACACAACTGCTGTCAACAAAAGTGAGTGCACTCCTAAGTGAAAATGGACAAATTTTGCCCAAAGTGTCAATATTTTGTGTGACCATTATTATTTTCTAGCTTTGCCTTAACTCTCTTGTGAATGAAGTTCAGTGGGGCTTCACAGGTTTCCACTGGAAGCTACTTCCACTCCTCCATGACAACATCACAGAGCTGGTGGTTTTTGAAACTTGCACCCTTCACCTTCTGTTTCAGGGGCCACACAGAGCCAAAGGGTTAGGTCTGGGGGACATCTTGGCCGGGCCCACCTTTACCCTCATTTTTTAGCAAATATGGCATCTTGGGGGTGGTTTAGGGGTTGTTTTTATTATGTTGGAATACTTCCCTGCAGCCCAGTTTCTGAAGGGAGGGAATCATTCTTTGCTTCAGTATGTCACAGTACGTGTTGGCATTTGTTTCTTCAATGAAACCCAGCCCCCACAGCCCGCAACTATGCAGCCAAAAAAGCTTAGCAGTAGGCAAACAATTGTCTTTGTATAGCTCATTTTTTTTGCCCCACAACGCTTGACAACAGTGAACCAAATAATTTATCTTTTTCTCATCAAGCACAGAACAGGGTTTATTTAAACCATAGCTTAGCTCTTGTCTTTAGTGAACGTTTGCTGGGTTTTCTGGGGCATTATCTTTAGAAGAGGCTTTTTTTTGGAAGACAGCCAGCAGACCGTTTGATGCATGTGCAATGTGTGGTCTAAGCACAACAGGGCGACCCCCCACCCCTTAACCTTTCACAATTTTGGGAGCAATAATTTTATTTTTTAAAAGACAACCTAGTATGATTGAGCAGGGACTCAACTTATTGGGTCAACCATGTGAGAACTGTTTTTTTAGTGGAACCTGTCTTTTAAACACTTATGGTTGTCATACCCTGTGAGTGATGAAAGATGTTGCCATGCGGAGGGTTTGCTGGTGTTGTAGTGCAACTTTGGGGCAACCTTCTGCAACCTTCCTGCACGGTGGGGGCCAGGGTGATGGAGCCCTTTCTCCCCCATAAAAACACAAAGGGGAAATTCTTTAAAAAAATGTCTTTACATGTTTACGATTGCTTTTTTCCTCACATGGTCGTGGTCGATAGTCGACACATCGACAAGTGTCGATAGTGAGCGTCGATTATGAGCGATGCCATTTAAAGTCTATGGGAGAGCAACAACACCTCATTCTTTCAACCCAAACAGGGGGGGAAAGCTGGAATTAACATCCACAACAGCAAAAGGGAAAGTCACATCTTAGGCAACCACTTTGGTTTTAAAACACAGAAAAAAAAAACAACAACATTCACATCCCTGTCTTGTACCACAGCATGACCCTTAAACCGCATCACCCACAAATTTAAAAAGTGCCAGAACAATATGATTTGAACCATCATCTTACTTGAACTGGACTTTTTAAAATTTCCCCGTCCCGGAAACCGCATGACCCCAAAACCCGCATTACCACCAGATTTAAAAGTGCCGGAAAAAGGATCTTTTCAACCACCATTTTAGTTTTACTGACTTTACTATACATGTCCGGCCACAGCAGACCCCAAACCTGCATGACCCCCACTTTAAAAATTCCGGAAAAAAAGGGGTTTTCAACCCCATTTTTTTTTCACTGGACATATACTGCCCGTCCTGGGGGCCCCAGCATGAGCCCCCAAAACCTGCATGACCCGAAAAAAGTCCGGAAAAAAAAGGGTTTTTAAAAAACCATTTTAGTTTACTGACACTAATACCGTCCTGGGCCACACATGAGCCCCAAAACTGCTGACCCCACATTTAAAAAGTGCCGGAAATAGAGTCTTTCAACACCATTTTTGTTTTCATTTGGACATTGACTTTAAAACCCTTCCTGGGGCCCCGCATGAGCCCCAAACCCGCATACCCCAATTCAAAGTGCCGGAAAAAGGGGTCTTTAACCCCATTTTAAGTTTCACTGACCCTTTACTATACCTGTCCGGGCCACAGCATGAGCCCCCAAACCTGCATGACCCCCGATTAAAAAATGCCGGAAAAAGGATCTTTTTAACCACCATTTTTGTTTCATGGACATTGACTATATTTTTCCTTACCCCAGAAACATTTTAAAACCGCGACCCCCAATTCAAAAATGTCGGGGAAAAGGATCTTTCAACCACCATTTATTTCATGGACATTACATACTGTCCCGTACCGCAGAATGACCATTTAAAACCCGTCTGACCCCCCAAATTCAAAGGCCGTGAAAAGGGTCTTTCACCACCATTTTAGAATCACTGGACACTGATATACTTGTCCTGGGCCACAGCATGACCCCAAACCTTATGACCCCCACATTTAAAAAGTGCCGGAAATAGGAGTCTTTCAACCACCATTTTAGTTTCACTGGACATTGACTATACCTGTCCTGGGCCACAGCATGACCCCAAACCTGCATGAGCCTCAGATTAAAAAGTCCCGGGAAAAAAGGAATCTTTCAACCACCATTTTAGTTTCATTTGGACATTGACTATACCTGCCCTGGGCCACAGCATGAGCCCCAAACCTTGCATGACCCCAGATTAAAAGTGCCGGGAAAAGGAGTCTTTCAACCACCTTTTTAGTTTCACGGGACATTGACTATATTTGTCCTGTACCCAGAATGACCATAAACCTGTCAGACCCACAGTTTCCCAAAAGTCCCGGGGAAAAGGAGTCTTTCAACCACCATTTTTAGTTTCACTGGACATTGACTATATCTGTCCTGTACCGAAGAATGACCCATTAAACCTGTCTGACCCCCAGATTCAAAAGTGCCGGAAAAAGGAGTCTTTCAACCCCCAATTTTAGTTTGAATGGACATTGACAATACTGTCCTGGCCACAGCATGAGCCCCAAACCTGCAAAACCCCCCACTTTTAAAAATTTGCCGGAAAAAGGAGTCTTTCAACCACCATTTTAGTTTCACTGGACATATACTGTCTCTGTCCTGGGTAGCGCTTGCCCCTCCGTATGAGTGCGGACCAATTGAGCTTAAACTTGGAAATACTGGTGGTTAACGCTCCTTTTTCACCCAGGTGCCCTTTCTTTGCATTCTGTTTCTCATTTTACTCAACGTTGCTGGAGGAAATGGTCTCTTACTTTGTTCTCTGTCCGTGCTCCATACTCCATTTCCTCTGAATAACCTACATCTGGTCAAGTTTTTCCTGTACCTCCATTGTACAATTCAGAGGAATTTTTTTTACCAGCTATTTTGTACATGCAAGTTTTTTAGTAGTTTTAATTCTAGAAAACACATTTTTAAAATAGGATGGAATCCCACCATGTCTTTGTTTCTCTTTTTTTATTTGTATTAAATGGGTTTTCTCAATACAGGGTTGATATCTATGTTAAAGATCTTGCAAAAACAAGTCATTTTGCAATAGTGTCCATTAACAGTGTCCACCTATTCCTGTTTCTGACAGCACCATCACCCTTGAGCCACTCTTGACAATTGTGAAGAACAAATGTCTGTTAAAACAACATTTTTTTTATAATAGGACCTGTAGTATAGCTGCATTTCCACAGCAAAATTTCCCCAAAAAATTTTTAAACATGACCCTTGAGCCACTTTGGACAATTGTGGGAAGAACAAATGTCTGTTAGAAACAATTTTTTTTTTTTAATAGGACCTGTAGTATAGCTGCATTCAAAGCAAATTTCCCCCAAAAATTTAAAGCATGACCCTTTGAGCCACTTTGGACAATTGTGAAGAACAAATGTCTGTTAGAACAACATTTTTTTTTTAAAAAGGCCTGAAGTATTGCTGCATTTAAAACAGCATGCCCCAAAAAATTATAAAAAGGGCCTTCTCAGCCCTGTTAAAAATTTTGGGAAAAATTTGCCACTTAAAGCCACTTTTCTGTTCTAAAGGCCCCTGATTATTGCTGTATCTCAAAGCAACATGCCCCCAAAAAATTTATAAAAAAGGACTTTCACCCACTTTTAAAAATTGTGGGGGGAAGAAAGGGCCACTTAAAACCCAAATTTTCGGGTTCCCCCCCCAAAAAGGCCCAAATGATTTTTGGGCTGTATCTCCCCGCTACATGCCCCCAAAAAAATATAAATATGACTTCAAACCACTTTTAAAAAATTTGTGAGGGGGAAATCCCACTTAAAAGGCATTTCTTTTTCCCAAAGGGACCTTTTAATTTTACCCTGTATCTCACAGCAACATGACCTAAAAACCATTAAACCAATGCAAAAATTCAAAAGAAAAAGTGAGTAAAGGGAAATACTGTTTGTCATAAAAACCTTGCTTTTCTTTTACAGCCCTTTCTCAGAAAAAACCAGCAAAATGAACTTTTGGGAAAAGAGAATAAAAAATTGCATTTAAAAAAATTATCTTTTTAAAAAACTTTTTTTAAAGAGGACCTTTTCTGTTTGAAGGGGGAATGGAAGTAGACCGGAAACTAATCGGGACCTCGGAAATTTGGGGGCCCCACAACATAATCAGAGTTTCCATCCCTTTATTCATCTTATAAAATTTAAAACGACCCCACATTATCTGTGGAAAGCGGGATGCGTTTGCCCTGTAATGACCCCCTTTTCGGGCTGTGCTAAGTTATGACCCGGCTGCGGGGCAGGACAAACCTCTATGGTGTGGCGAGCGAGCTGGGGGCCATTCACCATTTTGGATACCCAAAGTCAAATTGGTTCCGGAACACATACAAAAACATGGGTTTTGAGACGCAGTTAGTCGTGCCCCTAAATCTTAAGCTGTTTCTGGTTTTGGGATGGGGCCCCTGCATTGCATCCCGTTTGGTAGGTGGTAAAAAAAGATTGCCGAGGTCACCCATTTTAAAGGCTTTGAAAACCCTTGCCTGCTGCCCCATACCCCTATTTTGGCACTCTACTGCTGTCATCGGATGTTGTTCCACCGTGACTTTTGGGGGAAAGGGAACCCGAGCAACAATGTTTCCCAGTTGATAAATCAAAAGGTCTCCATTTCCTGCTTTTTAAACTCTCTATTTGGGGGTGGAAGGAAAGTTCGTTTTTTGTTTTGTCCCGGGGGAATCCGGGAGGGTGGCCACCCAAATAACTGTTGTTCATTTTGATGGCCTTAAAGCGAGGGTCATGTTGGAGGAAATGGGCATTCAAACACCCCATGTGAAAGATTTGGGGCCTTGATTTCCAACCTCTGGGCGAGTGGCACTAAACAAACTGATCTTCCCCCATCTTCCCCCTCCGCTTTTAAATTCGGCCAACCCCTTTCCAAGGGAGGGACTCGGGGGAAAAATCGGTGTCTAAAGGGGGTTTCCTTTTCCCCTCCTCTGCTGGGCCCCCGGCACACTTCAAAAACAGCCCCGAAATTGGGCCCGAGATGATGCACCCCGAGAGGGTGATGCCCCCACCTTTCAATACTCTGGACCCCGAAACCCCCTTCCTAATGAAGACCGATGAAATTGTGAAACTGTCGGGCCCCCTTTTGGAATTTTTACGGAGAGAAAGGCTCCGCGTCCGCATCTGTGGCCATCTCCTCCTCCTCGTGGGGGGACCTGTTGTTTTTGGTGCCCCAAAAGATGTTCCAGAAAAAAATTAAAAAGGGGGTCCCCCAATGCTCTTTCTGTCAAGGGCAAATTTTCCGCACTGACCATTTTGGGGGCTTCTTCAAAAATGGCAAAGGGTGGTGCAGAGCTCTTTCACCTGCCTCCCCTCCGGGGGTCAACACCCCGAGGTCCCCACCCCCCTGCCCGTCAGGCCATTGTCACTTCGTACGCGTTTAAAGGTATTGCGCTCGGGTGCCAAAAATCCTGGAAACATTTTTTGAGGGGGGAATTCCAAACATGTTGGGGGGGGGGGGGGGGGCGTCCCAAAATGGGGAAAGGTTTTACGGGGGGCCCCAGCTGACGCTTTCAACGCTTTTCCCGGGGGGACCCAAGCAGGGGGGGCAAACGGCGGAAGTGCGAAATTAATTTTGAGCCTTCCTCAGCGGCGGGCCCGACCCCGGGGAGCGCTTTAGAAAAATTTTGGACGACAAGGGGTTTATGACATGTGCCAGGCAAAAGGGGTGGTCCCCGCCCCCGATTTTTTAAAGGGCGGCCAGCTATTTCGCCCGTTATCGGCACCACCCCTTTCCTGGCACAAGGTTCTTGGCACCCTCCAGCGCTCGGCCTCTTGCGGAGAGCCCCTTCCCCCAGCTTCCCCGACCCGTGTTTTGGATGGCCCCGGGCAGATTTTAAATTTTAACCAAAGGCCTGGATTCTCTGGGGGACGTGAAAGGGCCAAACCCGAGGACCTTTGGGGGAAAAAAACCCTGAAACCCTCCCCGCGGTTTTTGAAAAAACGTGGCCGAGCCTTTTAGAAACCCCCCGTTTCCCCAGAACATCCACCCAGCTCACCCATGACTTACGGGATATGCCCCCTTGGCCGTGTTTCTAGTCCAGTGGGTGGTCAGTGGACTTTCCGCCACGAGAGAAACGCGCTTAAAATTTTGATGACACGGGGGCTGGCAAGGGAGGGAGGCTTTTTCCCCAAAGAAATGCCTGCTCGGCACTTGGTATTGGGGCAGGCAAGGGCCATGACGTGGGGGAACCCATCTGTGTCCACCAGACGGAAAGGAAACATTTCCAAGGCCAAAAGCCTGGCATGGAATTCAGGTTTTTGGGCTTTGGGAGGTTTTTGGGTTAAAGTTTTCTTCTGCTCCCAAACCTGGAAGACAGAAAGGCGGGTGCTAGACGGGCCCTTGACGGGTCCCGGTCGTCAAACGGCGGAAGGGAAGGGGTAGGAGGGTCTCGGGGGTGTGGGGTATCAGGCGACGGTGGAGGCTGAAGCGGAGGCTGATCCCTGATCATGACTCTGAGAGACATGGGCAGCTGAGGAACGCTTGGTGTGTGGCGGAGGAGGAGGCAGAGACAGGGGTGTGCAGTGGTTGGAGGCCCGGCGTCGGTCTGGCCTTTTTTGGCCAAGTGTTGCCTCATTTCAACTCATGCATTCGCTGCATGTGACTAGACATGTTGGTGGTGGTTAACCACCTAAGGTTCTTGCTTCTACTTATGCGTTTACAGCATAGGCGGCATATGACATCGCTGGGTGAATCAGAGGCTTGGTCAAAGAAGGCCCCGGCTTGAGAGGTCCTGGACCTTTTTGACGGAGATAAGCGAGGAACGGGGTTTGCGCTGACCGTGGCTGGCGGAATCATATCAGCGGACTTCTGCGACCGCCCTCTCCCTTTTTGAGGCGGAACCCGTACTGACACTACCCCATCGTCTTCCTCCTCGTCCAGTGATGAAGCGCTCGCAAGCAAATTCTGCTGAAAAGACCATGTTGCATCCGCAATGTCGTCATCATCATCATCAACACAGGTGACTTGGTCATCCTGACATTCTGCATCCAGGAGCTGCGGGCTACAAGCAAGAGGGACTGCAAGGTGTTGCCGACCACCCGGGATTTTTGCCGATTGACCGGCTTCCTTCTCCTCCTCTGATGGCATCAGTAACTGGGCGTCAGAGCAGAAAAAATCATCCTCTTTGGCCTCTTGATCTTTTAACATGCCTTCTGACCCCAACCGCATTTTGTCTTCAAAGAGGTCTTCAGAAAATGGATTATCCACAGTGGAGAAACAACGCTATTTCCAGCATCCACACATTTTCATATTGAATGGTTCACCACATATGGACTTACAATGATTAAGTTTAAAAACTTGTAACTTTAATAGAGCTTCATTAAAAAGAAAAAATTCAAAACATGAAGTCCAGCATATAGATAGATTGTTGCAGTTTTTTGCGATAGCACTAACCTACTGGAAGGTGGTACGGGATCACATGTAGCGGTAGAATGACCAACTGACCGACGCGTTTCGGCTGTGCGCCTTAATCCTGGTCTCATCGATACTGACTGCTCAGCTGTCTTATATAGTAGACCGGAAGTGAACCTCACGGTTCCTGAGACAGTTAACCCTTGCTAACTAAATTCTGAAACAACACTCAGTAGCTAAATGTATGCTAAAAATAGATGCAAGACAATATACACATTACATAAAACAACAAGCAAGTAGCTAAAAGAATACCAGCTACCTATACTCAAGCATTATCCAACAATGTAAGTGCAATAACAATAATTTTAATAATAATAAAGCAAGTCATGTCTAATATTTAAACCTTGTGGTTGCCTGGTTTGTAAATAGAAAATCCATCTTGCTTCGCTGTTCAAAACCAAATCACGGATACTGCCTCCCCTAGCTGGTATAGACACCCTTTCTATCCCCATCCACCTAAATGATGCTGTGTCTCCAGCATGTTCTTCTAAAAAATGTTTAGACACTGAAGACATATTATGTGACCATGATATTTTTCGTGCATCAGACAGATGCCGCCTTATTCTCACCTTAAGTGGAGTCGTGGTGCATCCCACATATTGTATTTGACATGTGTCACATGAAATTAAGTAAATGGCATTTTTTGTATTACAATTAATGTACTGTTGTACCTTGTAATCTTTCTTAGTGATGTATGATGTGAATGTGTCCCCTGTTTTTGTATGTAAGCAGGCTAGACAAGTGGAATGTCCACATTTGTAGAAACCCTTGTATGTAAGCCATGTAGCCTGCTATTGCTTTTCAGCCCTGTAACAACTCGGTGAAATAATAGAACCAATATTAAGCGCTCTGGTGGCTACAAATCTAATTCCTCCAGAGATAATGTTCCTGAGTTGAACATGAGATTGCAACATTGGTAAATATTTTTTGATGATGTTACATATATTTGTAAATTGTGGTGAATATGTGGTGCTAAAAGTGACACCTGTGAACAATTTTTGTTGATTATTTCTAATTTTATCTTTGATAAGGCTATGTCTTGACATGTTAGAGACTTTTCTACAGCTGTTCTGCAACTGTTCTCTCGTACCTCTACCTCCATGTCTTACCCCCCTCTTTGCTCGCTTACCACCTGAATTTCACTCCATGTTCAGAAATATAAAAATTTGAGAAGGTATGGAAGAGTTTTGGAAAGTCTCTTATTAAAAGACGGCAAATCACAGCTATTCTCAAATCCCTCAAATCAAAACAAAATTGCTGGATTCAAATATAACTGCAAAGTAGATCTATCAACAAAGCTGGCCTGCGCCAAAGTGAAAAAACACGTATCTGAAATGTATTTGGATAATAAAAGGTATTTTTGGCACCTATCAATTCACCTGTGGTGACTACAAAATTGCTGGATTCAAATTTAACTGCAAAGTAGATCTATCAACAAAGCTGGCCTGCGCCAAAGTGAAAAAAACACGTATCTGAAATGTATTCGGATAATAAAAGGTATTTTTGGCACCTATCAATTCACCTGTGGTGACTACAAAATTGCTGGATTCAAATTTAACTGCAAAGTAGATCTATCAACAAAGCTGGCCTGCGCCAAAGTCAAAAAAACACGTATCTGTTATGTATTCGGATAATAAAAGGTATGTTTTGGCACCTATCAATTCACCTGTGGTGACTATAAAATTGCTGTATTCAAATTTAAGTGCAAGCTGCCTCAATGAACAAAGCTGTAGTGCGCCAAAGTCAAAAAACACGTATCTGTTATGTATTCGTATAATACAAGATATTTTTGGCACCTTTTAATTCACCTGTGGTGACTATAAAATTGCTGGATTCAAATTTAAGTGCAAGGTGGATATATCAACAAAGGGGGACTGGGCAAAAGTGAAAATGAACACCTATCTGAAATGTATACTGATAATAAAAGTGGAGTTTTGCACCTAACAAAGAGACCTGCAGTTACTAGAAAAGATGTGTATCCTATAGGTTCAGGCTGCCCAATATCCAGATAATATTTCAATAGAAAACTGTTAATAATAAAGCTATTGCAGTGCAATGTCTACACTAAGTCTTGGTGAACTTTATCCAGTATTCTTTATAGAGCTTGTCTGTGTTCGCCCGCGGGGGCCTCCCCTCCGCTCCCCCCCATGACATTACAGCGGTAGATGCTCCTTTAAAATTCTCTACCTAACTATATAAAATCTTCCAATCTCTAATCTAACTAAATTGTAAGGATCACAGCTAATAGTAGAGGTTTCTCTGTGAAGAAATATAATAATTTCGCTGAGCTGTTTGGACACAAGCAGAGCGCACGTCCTTCTGCTCTGAGACGCTGAGAGACACTGAGGCTGAACAGGAAACGCTGTTCTATGTAAAACGAGGTCATGTGATTTTTCCAGCCAATCGCAACCATACACATCCCAGTCATGACGTCGCACACACATCTCACCCTGCTCTATTCTGTAAGCTGATTTGCTGGCCGCCAAAATGACAGGAAGCGCCGAAAATCTTAATAGATGATGCACAGATTTTAACCTAAATTATAGCATGATCTAAAAAATCTGATCACCATAAAAACTGTGCCGATTTCAATTTTGTCGATAATAATCGCTCAGCACTAGTCTTTACACAATAATGGTGCAAATAGATGAAAATTTTACTGATTAATTTTATACAGTTTGATACAAGTATATAAGGTATTGAGTAAATGCAGGCTTGATCAGACTCTTTAGCTTCAGAGAGGGAGTTACCGTGGTTACTATGGATTTGGCCTTAGCAGAAAGACAAAATGAAGTAGACAGACCTGCTCCAGGGACTTGCGGCTTTCAGCCTTTATAAGGTGCTTATAAATGGTTACTTGCAGTTACTTGATTAAACTTGAGAGAAGATGACGCTGTAAACGCTCACTGACAAGCAGGAGGGATACGCATGGACACACTGACTTGTAAGCCAGGAAGACATGGACGGTGAATGGGAGACCCTCTAACACTTCACCAATCCGACAGAAGGCACACTTAAATACAGAGAATGTCCTACTGAGACAATGAGGACACGCATTAATCCTTATAGCTGCCTGGGAACAGGTTAGGGGACTAAACCTCAGGCCTGACAGGATTTCTGAGGTGATGCAGGGAGGTTAGATGTGACTCTGGCCAAGCTAGACTACCAACTGACCAACTGTCCCAACCCGCACAGCCTCTTGGGTAGAGGGTGGGCGGAGCCAGCTTTCCTCTGGCCAATCACTAGAGACTGATGGGTTGCAGGGGAGGAGCTCTGATCAAGCTCAACATTTGTTTTACAGACATATGAATTGACCAATCAATAGCTCCTAGTGGGTTGTTATGGAAACTGTCACAACACCTTCACCACTAGAGGTCAATACACACAGAATATCACACAAATAGAAATACAGAAATACATTGCTCATTAAATATACTACAAGAGAGGCTTAAACTAGGATATAAACATGTAGGCCCTAAGACACATAGTCCAGGGTTGCTAATGGTAACAACACACCTCCTGATGCCTGACAAATACTGGACTGGGCCGTTACATGGTCTTAACCACCATAGTGCAGCTAAGTTTCAGGGTGTTGACAATCTTCTTTTGGCCTAGGCCATCTTTTTATAGAGCAACAATTCTTTTTTTTCAGATCACCAGACAGTTCTTTGCCATGAGGTGCCATTTTGAACTCCCAGTGCCCAGTATGAGACAGTGTGAGAGAGATAATAAATATAACATACCTGCTCCCCATTCACACCTAAGACCTTATAACACAACCGAGTCACATGACACCGTGGAAGAAAAATGGCAAATCAGGCACAATTTGTTCCTTTTCGCTTAGGGGTGTACTCACTTTTGCTGTCAGTGGTTTAGTTATTGATGGCTATGTGTTGACTTATTTTAAGGACACATCAAGTTATGCACTGACTTCTTTACATTGTATCAAAGTGTCATATTTTCAGTGTTGTCCCATGATATTTATTTAATACAATATTTACAAAAATGTGAGGAGTGTACTCACTTTTGTGCGATACTTACATTGCATGGCTTCCCTGCCTGCACTTCTGCAGAACTTACAATGGTGGATTCTGGATCAGCGAGAAGAGATGGCATAGGAGCTTGGATATATAGAAAGTTTTTTGTATAGTAAAATCAATGGTAAGTTAACTTTTTAATTTTTATTTTAGCTCTGCAACTAATCTACATCATCAGAAATTCTGGCCTGGGAATGAACAGCCTGGGAGAAACAACAACAACAATATAACCTTTACTGAGAAAATACATGTTCCCTGAAACGTATGTCACATAGCTAGAAGCCAGAGTGAAATACATAGAGTATAGCCACAGGTGCACTTCTACAAAGCAATTACTGAATGATACAGCACATTGGCACTTCTTATCTTACTGTAGTCATGACTATGAAGGCTGCATACTTTTTAATGCATGTTTCTTCTCAACATTACAGTGCTCATGCCACTCTCGTCTGGAGTCTAGCCCTAAAATATATCCATGATACCAGCCCTGGATGGCTGCCAAAAGGAATGCAAATTAAGTTGTGCTATCAAATACAAATTGCAGGCTTATATGTGGTCTTTAACCCCTTACCATGTGTTGATGTGATGATTTGTCAAGGTCCTTAGGTAGTAGTTACCACATATTGAAGTGCTAAGTCAAGGTGATCACATAGACAAATAATTTTTTAAGAGTAGTATTGTGTGATTCTGTACCTCCTCAGTTTGACCATGGTTCAACAGAACTTGTGAAAAAAAAAATTGGTTTTAGGTTGTCCTGAACCTGATTTTTTTTTTTACTCTGTTCCTGACACAAGTCCTAAGGGGTATGCATAGTATTAGGGTTTTTAGACCTTCTAAGGGTTAACTTACCACTTGACATCACTTTCAGTCCCAGGTCACATTAGATGAGCTGAACCAAAAGTTCGGTTTAATCTATGTCAAACCAAATAGTGACAGACTTGTCAACACTACACTGAAAAAAAGATATTTGAAATTGGCTAGTATAATTTGACAAGGGAATAAAAGTAATATCAGAGCAGTAGTGACATCAGAGCGACAGTGCCGCTGGACCAGGAAGCATAGCGGAGAAGTAAGCTAACCCTCAAAAGGCGCAAAAACTTTAACCTCAACCTGAAACTAATTTAGGGTTAGATTTACAGTTTGAGATTTTTTGGGACAATTTGTGCCAAATGCCAGTACAAGCCAATAAAAACAGTAAAAAAATGAATCTGCCTCCGCTCCTCTGTTCCAGCACTGGGTCTCCCCAGTGTTCTGTTTAACTTTGTTCTCTCTACAACAAGATATCAATGCTTTGGCCGCTGATTGGACATCACAGCTTGGAGCTTTTCCACTTCCCAAAGATTATGGGAAGTTGCCGCCACAGCCAAACAGTGGCTGCATCGGCAACATCCCATTAGAAAGAGAACAGAGGTAAACAGAAGATTGAGGAAAGCGAGCACTTTAACGGAGGAGCGGAGGGAGGTAAGAATAGACTTCTTTATTTTATTAGCCTGAACAAGCAGATGATTACATTTTATTACAACCTAGATGACCCTTTTAAAAGCATCGTTGTCTTGCCACCAGTTTTTAAAAATGCGAAATTAAGTGGTGTTAGACCTTTTTTTATGTTATCTGAGTTTATTTTTTCTTCCTCTGTCTAAGTTTCTTAAATTTAACAAAAACATGCAGCAGATTTCTTGCAAAAATCTCTGGGCTTGTCCTATTTATTTGAATGTGGCTTGCAGAACACTATGCACATGCTGCAGAAAAAAAAAAAACATACAGTAATTTAAATGTATTCAATGTTTTTTTTTTTAGCAACAAACCTTGAACATAAACATATACGCTTGTAGATTCTCACTGGATTGTTTGCCACTGTTTCTAGAGTACTGGATAGAAATCTGCCAGGTGATTTTCCATTCAGGACTGTCAAAGAAGACAAAATATTCACTGATATTCACTTTTTGGTGAATAATATAGTTTTTATAGATTATGAATTTGACTTACACATGCTTTCTCCATATAAATATAATGGCATCAAATTTTCTTTGAAAAAAAAAAAAAATAGGAAGAACCTTTGGGACCAATTACGTTTTGAGTTTTTGATTTGTCTGTTGCCTCTCAAGAAATTTAATGAGAAACTCCAGTAGGGAAATATTTATCAATGACTCGTTTGGAAAATAGGACAAAAATAGGTATCTTTACATAAGTTTCAGTACATGCATGTTATTCTAGGTTAGCTTTTAAGATCTCAAAGCACTGTAACCAACTGCAGTGGGAGTTGGAATAAGCATAAACCTAACTTTAGCACTCAGAGAGAGATTTCCCAGAAGGGTGAGAAAAGCTCAGCTCCCTATACAGTCATGTCTCATTGCTGATGATTTCCAAACGAATGTAGGTTAAAAATTGCTATTGCACATTAGTTTGTGCAAATTCGAAATGTGTCAGCCTTTCACTCCCACTGGAAATAAATTTGCAGGGTAAAGCTTGTGTTCAAAGAACTGAAAGAATGTTAAAATGCACATAATGGGATCTGAAAGATACAACAAAATACCTAATGATATCTAGTTAGATTTCCTGATCTCTTTGGAAATTTAATATTATCGCAAAAATAGAGCATAGAGACCAACACATATAATAAAGCTACATGATTAACAATTCCATACAGCCTGCTCAGAAGTCTTCGCTTTTGTTTAATGTTTTACAATATGTTAAATGAGAAAAGCTTTGATATTCGGACGATAGATAGATAGATAGATAGATAGATAGATAGATAGATAGATAGATAGATACCCATATTGCCGATCATGAGTGAAATTCAAAGGGCCCCCTAGCAAAAGGAGATGGGCTCCCACCACCTAATGACAATAAACTAAAATAGCAGCTTAGGTAGCAATAATTTAATTTATACATAACACTCTCATACAGGGCCGCCAACAGAAATTTCAGGGCCCCATACAGCTGAAGCACCTGGGCCCCCCCCCCCCCCCTCTAAACCCCGCCCTCACCAACCCGATCGCCCCGCCCCCAGCAAAAAAAACGGCCACTAGGTTATAAATGCGCCCATTTTACCACATAATACAGTGTGCAAAAAAGAACGGTATTGTGTAGTACAATAGCAAGAGAGTCACATATCTGTATCTGTCTCACACATCATAGACACGGCTAAATAGCTCCATCCATATCCTCCTCCACCCACATCAATATCCCCTCCACCCACATACAATATCTCCCTCCACCCGCATACAATATCCCCCTCCACCCACAAACAATATCCCCCTCCACCCACATACAATATCTCCCTCCACCACATACAATATCCCCTCCACCCACATACATATCCCCCTCCACCCACATACACTATCCCCCTCCACCCACATACATATCCCTCCACCCACATACAATATCCCCCGGCCCCCACATACAATATCCCCCTCCCCACCACATACAATATCCCCCTCAACCCACATACAATGTCCCCCTCCACCTACATACAATATCCCTCTCCACCCACATACAATATCCCGCTACACCCACATACAATATCCCCCTCCACCCACATACAATATCCCCCTCCACCCACATACAATATCCCTCCTCCACCCACATACAATATCCCCCTCCACCCACATACAATATCCTCCTCCACCCACATACAATATCCTCCTCCACCCACATACAATATCCCCCTCCATGTTTCCCTTGGTCACGCACCTCACCACCTTCTAAAATAAACACCAGCAAGAAAGTAAGTGTACCTCCTAACACCAGCTCAGGTATAACCTACAACACCGCCACATAGAGACCACATAGAGGTCAGACACCAGCTCAGGTCACATCACATTACAGTGAATACAGCACTGATCCAATTTAGAAGCAAAATAACCCCTGAAATCAGGGACTCACCGGAGACGTCCTATCTGAGGAGTCGTTCTCTTCTTTCATGAGTCGTTCTTATTCCCTTTTCCTCTGCATACCTTCCACACCGCCATGATGACTTGTCCCGGCCACAACACATCCCAGCAGAAATTACACACAAATATCTTAGAAAACACAAATTTCAAGCATTTCTTTACCTATTCCCACCTCTGTACAAACTGCCCAGGGGTGGGAGAGCGGGTACAGGCCATAACTTAGAGGCCTAGTATCCTAAGGGGTTGGAGGGTGGGGGGAGGACTAACCCTCTGGAGATAATGCTACAGCTATGGGCTGCTCCCCTAACAATTATATTACCAGGTAGGTAGGCAAATGGGAAAGGCCCCGGTAATTAGATAGGCCCTATTTAGGTAGGTAGACACCCGCTGGATAATGTGGTAGGCCAGCCCCAGGTAGGTTGGTGGGTACCTAGCCATGAGTCCCCTTTAGTTTGTAGGCGGTCAGGGCCCTCCTTTAGAGGTTAGGTGGAGTCAGGGCCCTCCTTTAGAGGTTAGGTGGAGTCAGGGCCCTCCTTTAGAGGTTAGGTAGAGTCAGGGCCCTCCTTTAGAGGTTAGGTAGAGTCAGGGCCCTCTTTAGATGTTAGGCAGCCAGGGCCCCCTTTAGTTATAGGCAGCGCCAGGGACCCCCTTTAGAGATAGGCAGTGCCAGGGACCCCCTTTAGAGATAGGCAGTGCCAGGGACCCCCTTTAGTGATAGGCAGTCAGGGCCCCCTTTAGTGATAAGCAGTGCCAGGGACCCCCTTTAGTGATAGGCAGTCAGGGCCCCCTTTAGTGATAGGCAGCGCCAGGGACCCCCTATAGTGATAGGCAGCGCCAGGGACCCCCTTAAGTGATATGCAGTCAGGGCCCTCTTTAGATGTTAGGCAGCCAGGGACCCCCTTTAGTGATAGGCAGCGCCAGGGACCCCCTTTAGTGATAGGCTGCGCCAGGGACCCCCTTTAGTGATAGGCAGTCAGGGCCCCCTTTAGTGATAGGCAGCGCCAGGGACCCCCTTTAGTGATAGGCAGTCAGGGCCCCCTTTAGTGATAGGCAGCGCCAGGGACCCCCTTTAGTGATAGGCAGCGCCAGGGACCCCCTTTAGTGATAGGCAGCGCCAGGGGCCCCCTTTAGTGATAGGCAGTCAGGGCCCCCTTTAGTGATAGGCAGTCAAGGCCCCCTTTAGTGATAGGCAGCGCCAGGGACCCCCTTTAGTGATAGGCAGCGCCAGGGACCCCCTTTAGTGATAGGCAGCGCCAGGGACCCCCTTTAGTGATAGGCAGCACCAGGGACCCCCTTTAGTGATAGGCAGTCAGGGCCCCCTTTAGTGATAGGCAGCGCCAGGGACCCCCTTTAGTGATAGGCAGCGCCAGGGACCCCCTTTAGTGATAGGCAGTCAGGGCCCCTTAGTATATTAAAAAAAAAAACCAAATCAATCACTTACCTGAGCCTCGCTCCCGCTCCCGGCTGCTCCGTGCTCCCGCCAGCTCCGTACTGCGGTCCTGCATAGGCGGCGCGGTGAAGTGATGTCACCGCGCCGCCTACGTCGGCAGTAGGGGCCGGCCGCCCGGCAGGCTGAAGGTCTAGCGTCTCCAGCCTGCCAGGCAGATCAGCGGAGCGCACGCTAGTGGCGCAGTGCTCCGCTGACACCGCGCAGCCCCGGGAATCGGGGACCTTAGTCCCCGACCTCCAGGCTGGTCTCTGAGCGCTCGGGACGTTGGCCCGGGCGTTCAGAGACCGGATGCGCGGCCGGGCCCGGGGAGCGACGGCACTGCCTCCGGGGCCCGCAGGAGCTCGGTGCCCACACTGTGGGCCAGGCGGAGCCTGGTTCGGCGGCCCGCGCCGCCGGGCACCGCTCTGCCGTGAGGAATAAGGGGGCCCGCTTGCCGCGGGCCCCCTTATTCCACCGGGCCCCATACGGGGTACCGGTTGTACCCCCTGTATGGCGGCCCTGCTCTCATATATCAGGGAACCCACATAATAGTGCTAAAGAGCAGAAATCCACCAACTATTTGTTTCCTAGGAAAAGGAACAACAGTCTTGTACCTGAGTGGGCTGCCTCAACCTCTGGGGCCCATAGCAGTCATTATGGTTATACTTACACCTCTGTTGTCAATTCTCCTTAAAAGGGTTTTTTCGCTACTAAGATCATATCTGTAATGATGGGGACAGTAAAAATAAGCACTTTTGCAATTGGTTTGCATTACCTAAATCATTTGGTATAGCAGATATGAGCTAATCTGTGTGTGTGTATCTTGAGCTGTTTCTGCAGAAAGTGATTGGCTGCCTGGTATTTCATTCAGCCCTGTTGGGACACACCCCCTGTGCTGTGATTGACTGCCTGCACTCTGTGCTTATTTCTCTCCGAGCTGTGGACAATGAAAGTGAAACGGCTTTCTGTGTCGGTTGCTGACTGTGTAATAAAAGCTGACTGCGCTCCTCAAAGGTCATCGCACAGTGATAGCTCTATGAGAGGGATCTGGGCAATTACTCAGTCTCGAGCTGCTAGATTCACTCTCCCCTCATATAGCATAGCCTTATACAGTCTGCTCCCCTATAACACAGCCCTATAACAGAGGTGGGAGCTGAGTGTATTCCTCACATTTTTTTAATCATTTAATTTCAGGCTAGAGGGAGGCCCGTGACAATACCCTGAAGACCCTTGACATTATCCACCACACCCGCTCCCGGGGGATCCCTCTGATTGTCCTGTCCCTGGACGCCAAGAAGGCCTTCAATAGGATCTCTTGCCGCTCCCTGTTGTCCACTCTCCGGCGTCTAGGGATAGGGTCTCTTTTCTGTTCCAAGATTATGGCCTTTTATGACTCCCCTTCTGCACAGCTTAAGATCAATGGCTCTCTTTCAGACCCCTTTCTCATTCATAATGGCACTAGACAGGGCTGCCTGCTCTCACCCCTTTTATTAGTTTTGGTTATGGAGAACCTGCTGACCGCCATTCGTTCCAACCCGGACATTAAGGGAATCTCCATTGGAAAGCATGATTATAAATGTTCTGCATTTGCGGATGACCTTCTGCTTTACGTAATGGATCCATTGACCTCTATGCCAGCTTTGATGTCCGAATTGGAGCATTTTGGATCTTGGTCCAATTTTAAAATTAACATTTCCAAATCTGAAGCTTTGGACATTGACATTCCCTTTAGTGAGCTTAGCCACCTGAAATCCTCCTACCCATTTTTGTGCACTTACCCCCCACCCCCCACCCCCACTGACATCATCTACCTAGGTATTAAAATTCACAGGGACTTAACTAAACTTTTCTCTTTACATTTTGAGACACTTCTCCAAAAGATCTCCTCGAACCTAGATAATTGGGGCAAGCAAGAGTTCTCCTGGTTTGGAAGGGTGAATATTCTTAAAATGACAATTCTTCCCTGGCTACTTCACCTTATCCAAACGATTCCCATTTATATTCCTAACTTGTTCCGGAAACGAATCCAATGAATTTTTACCATCTTCACGTGGTCCTCTCACCAACCAAGACTTGCCTATACTCTGTTATTGAGGCATAAAAATGCTTGGAGTTTGGGTCTACCGGACTGTAAGAAATATTACATGGCAGCGGCCTACTCTCGGGTCTTGGAAATGGTGTGCCCTGAGTGTGGCAAATTGTGGACTCAGCTGTCTAAATTGGTCTGTCCCCTGTCTCTGGCCTCGCACTCTTGGATCTGGACTCAATCCCTATTTGACTGTTACCCAACCTCATTTACGATGCGTCACACCCTAGCCACGATTATCATTTATAAATCTTCTTACAACCGTATCGACCAATCTGTAAGATTACTTCCTGTTGGTAACTATCCTGCATTCCCACCTGGCTTAGGAGTCCCTTCTTTTCGTGGGTTCTCCAAAACAAACTCACTGTGTTTGAATACTATGGTGCGTGGTTCCGACATTCTCCCATTCCGGTCCCTTCCTATAGAGATGACCTCTCATTCTCTCTCTTTTTTTTCAATATGTCCAGGTGCGCCACTTCTTAAATTCACTCAAACAAGCAGGTGATTTTAGGAGACCTCTTTCACCATTTGAGCAGATGTGCCTCCTCAATACTCCTCCATGGCACCTTATTTCCTTTATTTACAGAAAATTATCCTCTGCTCTTTGGTCCACTCTTCCATCCTTTTATAAGGCATGAGAAGTCAAGCTTCATAAATATTTCTCGCAAGCTCAATGGCAGCGATATTTCACTCTCACCCATAGAGCGGTGGTAGCCTCTAGAGCTCAGGAAACATCTTTCAAAATTCTTTCAAGGTGGTATAGGGTTCCCTTCCTTGTGCATAAGTGGTTTCCCTCTGTACCCGACACTGGTGCTGCGGTTTGGAAGTGGGCACTATGTTGCACATCTTGTGGGAATGTCGGTCCTTGAAAAGTTTTTGGTATGCAGTTTCTGATATCATCCAGAAACTCTCCAGTTTTTCGATTCCCAAGACTCCTGAGTTAGCCTTACTTTTTATGTTTGACTCCACGACCACTGTGTATAAAAAATCTCTACTTTGCCATTTGCTACAAGCCGCCAAGACCATCATCCCTAGGCACTGGCGATCTTCTGAATCACCTACTATTTCAGAATGTTGTGCCGAGGTTTCCTTAATCTACCATATGGAGGGACTCCTCGCCCTCTCTAGTGATCAGGTGCGACAGCTCCACAGAATGTGGACCCCTTGGCTCACCTTCCTAAACTCCCCGCATTTCTTAACTCTCTGACGTCAGGATAAATTGTGACCCTAATCTGACTCTCATTTATGAGGTGAAAAACTATGTAAGTGGGTGTATATATGTGTCTTTTTTCTCTTTCTTCTTTCTTTTTTCCCCCCTGCCCTTTTTCCCTTCACCCCCTGTTAATAATTAACACTACCATTCATGCTGTATAATCTTGGAATGTCAACTAATTGTTGCTTCTTGCACATTCTGGTTCTATTATTCTATAAGTCGTTTCTGTATACTTTTATACAATTGATATTGGTTGTTCTGTTTTGATCAAAACAATGTACCAGGCCTTAGGGGCCTACTTTCTTGTTGTAATAGTTATGCATTGTACGTTTTGGGAGACCCTCTAAACCTCCCTCTCTGTATTTGTTCGATTTTAGGTCTGGTTTGCTCTTTTTCAATAAAGCATTTTTTAATAAGTAATCATTTCAAGCTATATGTATAACTGTTTACACTATTACAGGTGTTCTGGTTACAAGGAGCTTGTGGAGGGAGGTGACAGCTCTAGAGGCATGATAACTGGTCATTGCAGGAGGTCTGCAGAGCTGTGACATCCACTCCCTTCCACTGCCCACACAGAACAGCTCAAGTCTGCGAAAGCTTGTGATGAGAAAACCCTTTTAAGTTGGTGCCTTTATGCAATTGTATTTTTTTTTCCCATTCCATCCTTGGTCAGTACAATGCATCATGAATGAAACCATTAAAAAGTTTAACCTGGTCCACAAAAATTTGAATATATAAAAACATAAGATGAAAAATAAAAAAAGTTATTGGAAGGTGAGGAAAACGAGATGTTAATAAAAAATCACTGCATTGTGAAAGGGTTACAATTTAATTGGACAACTCCTTTAGTGTGAAGTCATAGGGATAGTATTTGTAAAGGATGTGAGCTATATCAAACATTATATAATGGCTGAGCCTGGGATGGCTAGCCCTAGTCACCTTCTTTTCCTAATCTATTTGATCACCCAAGCTAACCTCTTTTCAACATTCCTTCCTAATTGAAATTTTTCACAAATAAGGGGTAAATCCACATGCCCGTAAAATTCATCGGTTTCAAAAACTGTACAATGAAAAGGTATTCACATTTTGCAGTAATTTTTGGGTATTTTTTTGGGGTTTTTTCAGTCCAAAAAAAGAGTCACACTCATTTTCTTTTGTTTTGACACAAATCCTGTTTAAAAAACCCCATAAAATGTTTGGGGTACGTTTAACATAAGGTTTTAATCATCACTATTGACATCAATAGTAAATTTCCACACATTTTCCGACCACAGAAAAAGGCTATGTCCACACAGTATAGAAAAATTATCATATTTTCTGCAGTTTTGGGATTCTAATATGATCATTCAGGCAGTCCGTAAACTTTAGGAGAAAAAACGACCTGCAGTCTACACAAGTGCCGGCGGTTTCAGGAACATGTAAAAACCGCCAGCACCATTCCGATGATTTCCCGTATTTTCAATTGTACAGCCGACGGAAAAAAAAGCTAAAACCGAGCACAGTTTTTGTGCAAAACGTGACAAAAACCGCGGTCGTGCATCGGACAAAAAGTCAGCTGTCGTTGCTGTGGGCATCTAAGACAGTCTTCGGGTATGTTCACATGGCGTAATTGCAGGCCATATTTCGCAATATGCCAGAAATAGGCCCCTCAATTATGCTATTTCATAGCTCTCATTGAGCGCTATGAATACCCAATGTTTTCCCCAGTATATGAAAAGTTTTATTTAAAACATACACATCACCGCCACTTTATATATTATACATTACCATGCTACACACACGGGTTGGACCCCCTTTTTGCCTTCAGAACGCCGCACATTTCGTGGCATAGATTCCACAAGGAGTGTTAGACAACGATGCTCATTGGTACCAATGGGCCCAAAAGTCAAGAAAAATTCCCACACCATGACACCACCACCTGACCTCAGCCTGAACCATTGATACAAGGAGGATGGATCCATCTTTCATTTGGGGAACCCAAATTCTGACCCTTACCCCCAATGTCCAGCAGAAATCGAGACTCATCAACAGGCAACGTTTTTCCAATCTTCTACTGCCCAAATTTTTTCGATACTTGGGAAAAATTGGACCCCCTTCATTTTTCCTGTTCAGCTAAAAAGGATGGCACCCCGGTGTGGTCTTCTGCGCTTAGCCCATCTCCCAAAGTTCGCCGTACTGTGCTTTCAAGATGCTCTTCTGCCTACTTGGTTGTAACGGGGGGCTTTTTGAGTCCTGTTCCTTTCATCGCTCGAACCAGTCTCCCATTCTCCTTTGACCTCTGGCATCAA
>JAODAL010022084.1:0-15000 GCA_025379985.1 Phyllomedusa bahiana | reverse complement strand
AATATCATTGCCCAAACTATCAATTAATATTGAATACTGCACAGGCTGAGCTCGATTTATACAAGTTTAGCAGTATTATATATATATATACAATACTGATCCACAGAGCTGACAATCAGTTTGCAGTTCTATAATATTGATCAGCACTGTGGGTCAGTATTATACAAGTAATATACATATACAATACTGATCCACAGAGCTGACAATCAATTAGCAGTTCTATAATATTCATCAGCACTGTGAGTCAGTACTACAGTATATATTTATAGTGCAGACTGATTATCAGCTCAGTGGGTCAGTGTTATATATGTTTATTACTTATTTAATACTGACCCACAGTGCTGATCTATATTTTAGCATTAGAGACTGATTGTCAGCATAATATAAGTAATATAGATATACAATACTGTCCCACAGATCTGATCAGTCTGCAGGTGTGTCCCACATATACATAAGGCAGGGTAGACGTAACTGTCAGCCTGCCTGCTTGCTTGCCTATAACATACAAATGATGTGGCTGCACAGAGCTGTTTGTTGCATCCTTGCCCCTCCTCATTCTCATTCTCCACTATTACAGGCCCAGTAACATCACAGTACATCGGGATATGGGAGCGGCAGTGATTACACTGCTCTCCTGACATGTCTCTGTGCAGCGTCCCATCTCTTTGTTCGGAGAAAGCATCCTCCACAAGCCGGTCAGTGGACCTGCATTATATGGGCAGGGCAGGGTATAATGACATGGGCAAGGAGGGGGTAAGAGCTGAATACTGAGGCGGCCGGCCGGCAGTAGCAGTGATAAGACCTGCTGTGCTGCTGCCGGCCAGGATAGTTATGTTCCAGGCTTATGGCGTTCTGATAGTTACCGTTTGTAAATAGGAGACAGACACAAGTTGGAATATTATAAGTCGGGGACTGCCTGTTACTTCATCTTTTGGTATAGATGTAGTGTTAATAAAATTAATTACTAGGTGCGCTACAGACACCAGTCTATTCTTTACTGTGATCGCTAAAGCACATGCTCTTGTTGTGTACCATGTGGGACATAGCACTTACATTTTATCATACATTAATTAGATCACATGTGATGGGGAACATGACATATTTAAGTGACTGTTATTTGATGTACTTGCATCATTTTACTTATTAATATACAGTACAGACCAAAAGTTTGGACACACCTTATCCTTCCAACAGTTTTCTGTATTTTCATGACTATAAAAATTGTAAATTCACACTGAAGGCATCAAAACTATGAAATAACACATGTGCAATTATATATTTTACAAAAAAGTGTGAAACAACTGAAAATATGTCTTATATTCTAGGTTCTTCAAAGTAGCACCATTTGCTTGATTTACTTGCTGCTAACGGTTTGGGTGGATTTGCTGGACCACCCACTAGGAGATATGTTAAGCACGCCAGGGTGCAGAGTCTAAGAGTAGGCCCCCGGTATTCACCAGAGCCCGCCGCATAGCGATATGGACTTGCTGCAAGAGTGAGGCTTACCAGGTCGCTACCCCTTGACGTGAATTGATTGCGTGACGGCCAGGGGAATGCATGGTACAGAATTGTATCCAGAGAACGAAGTTGGGGACCAGCAGGTGACAGGCAGTTGGCAGGAGGTTCGTGGTCAGAGAGGGGGCAGGACTGTCAGGACAGGCGGCAAAACAGGCAAGAGTCAGGAAATCGTAGCCGGAACGGATGTTTACACGGGTAATCAACGGAACTCCAAATCTCTCAAGATCTCATTAACGCACACCAACAATATGCAGAGAGTGCAGGGGGGGTTGTACCTATATAGGGTCCAGCGGCCGGCAATTGACAAATTACCGGCGTGCTGACCCTTTAAATCCAGACCAGTCGTCGCGTGCGTGCCCCAAGCAAAGGGTGCACGTGCGCCGGCTGGGACAGGCAGTAGCAGGAAGCACAGGGAGTGTGGACGGGTAAGTGACCAGGCGCCGGGACCCGGGCAGCAAGGGGCAGGGTAGCAGGCCCGGCCGCTGGGCACCCGCGCGCCGGACCCCATGCAGGCAGGGGGGCGGCCGGAGGGGGGGGGCGACGGCACCTGCACCAGCCCCCATGACAACTATTTTGCACATTCTTGGCATTCTCTTGATGAACTTCAAGAGGTAGTCACCTGAAATGGTATTTACTGCCCCCAGTCTTGAAGGAGTTGCAGAAGAGCTTTAGCTCTTCTTGGGCCCTTTTTGCCTGATCTGTGGTCCAGCTACCCCCAAACCATCTCGATTGGGTTCAAGTATGGTGACTGTGGTGGCAGGTTAATCTGGCGAAGCACCCCTTCACTCTCTTTTGGTCTAATAGCCTTACTCAGGTTTTGTTTTGGGGTCATGTCCTGTGAAAAAATATAATGATGGTACCATTAATTCAAACCGGATGGAATAGAATGCCGCTGCAAGATGCCGTGGTAAACTGTGCTGGTTCAGTATTCCTTTCAATTTTGAAATTAATTCCACAACTGTGTTCACCAACAATGACCCCCACTCCATCACACCTCCTCCTTGCTTCACCCGTAGGGAACCAGGCATGTAAGTCCATTCGTTCACCTTTTCCTGTGTCGCACAAAGACAGGGTGGTCATGGAACCAAGATATTCAAATTTGGACTTCATAGAGCACTGCACAGATTTCCATGGTCTAAATCGGTCCATTTCCTGGTGTTCCTTAGCCCAAACATTTCCTCTTCTGCTTGTTGCTGTCCTTAGCGCAGTGGTTTCCTTGCACCTATTTTACCATGTAGGCCTGCTGCACACAGGTCTCCTCTTAACAGTTGTTGTTGAGATGTGTCTGTTGCTAGAACTCTGTGTGGCATTTTGGACCTGCTATTATCTGTGCTGCTGTTACTGGATTTCTGAGGCTGGTGACTCGATGAACGTTTATCCTCTGCAGCTGAGGCTGGCTTTGGTTCCTTTATGGGGCGCTATCATGTGAGGCAGTTTCTTCAGTAGCGCTTGATGGTTTTTGCACTTGCACTTGGGGGACAACTTTCAAAAGTCTTTCCCATATTTTTCGGACTGACTGACCTTAATTTCTTAAAGTAATGATGGCCACTTGTTTTTCTTTACTTCGCTGCTTTTTTCTTGCCATTTTGGAAATTCTAACAGTCCATTCAGTAGGACTATCAGCCTGCTGTATCCACCTGACTTCTGGAAAAAACACAACTGATGGTACCAATCCCCCCTTCATAAGGTTCTAAGAACAATCCCACTTTTTAAACATGACTGGGGAACATTGTGAAGTGAGAAACCATTTCAGGTGACTACCTCTTGAAGCTGATCACGAGTTGGCAAGAGTGTGCAATAGCAGTAATCAGCAAAAGGTGGTTTACTCCTTGAAGAACCTAGAATATAAGACATATTTCAGTTGTTTCACTTTTTTGTTAAGTATATAGTCCACATGTGTTGAATCAAGTTTTGATGCATCATTCAGTGTGAATCTACAATTTTCATTGTCAGGATGAATACAGAATCTCTTTTGGAATGTGAAGGTGTGTCCAAACTTTCTCTGGTCCGGGGCTTATTACTAGTTCTTAGGCACCTCCCATATGTTTGTGGCTTTTTCTTTCAATCTTTATATCTTATAAAGAGTGTGAAAATGTGTGAAAATTTTTTTGGGGGGGCTTTGAAAAAAAGTTGTCCATCTAGCTGTTTTCACTCTTCACAGACTCTTAAGGCTCACATTTTTTAAGCAGCTGTGTGCTGGTCTACAGCAGTGACTGACATTTCAGCTCTGCCAGCTGTTATTACTAACTGAGCCTGTAACAGGGATGTTACTGATTGAGTGGTTGTGGAAAACAATGTCTCTGTCCAAGCAAAATGTCTGGCTAGAAATGTGAGCTACAAAAGCTGTATTTGTCATTAGAGATAGCTTGTAGTTAAAGAGGAAAACATGCTGCCAATACAAACTGTTAGCTGCTGAATGAGCTTGTTATCTTTGATGTGATAACAGACAAATATGCTCTGTAGACCTGGCAAGATGGTATTAGGCAGCTTCTAAGTTAGTAACACTAAGGGTTAAAGGCTTTTTTTTCTCAATAAAAAGATAATATCAGAAAAAGATAAGCTAACTCAGTAATGCCAATAAGACACAGCAGTTTGTGATGTCACAACCCCTAACACTGCAAGAGCAGAGAGGGAGAGGGGGCCAGTAACTAAAGAATCTTGTGCAATCAAGCAGGAGATAAAAATTGCTGTAACCAAAGTAAAGCAGTAATGGAGCAGTCATGCATTTGGTAATCGTCTTTATTTACCTTTGCCTATACTGTATATTTAAAGCTAATCTTTGAGACAGGGGAATGACCCTTTAACATTCTTAACGACCTTAGACGTTTCCATACGACAAGGTCGTTTGGGGGTTCACGCACTGGACGTATGGATACGTCCTGAGGATCGCGCGAAACTCTATAAGCAGTGTTTGCGCGATCGGCGCGGGGTGTCAGCTGTTTTAATTACAGATGACCATCCACGCAGCTGTCGGCCCGACCCCGGTCGACTCGGGGGGTGCCGGTTTTACCCCTTTAAATTATCGCGGGTCCTTCGCGGGGTCGCAAATAATTAGAGAGAACAGGATGAGATCGTCCGTTCTGTGTCATCTGTCGGGCGCGGGCAGCAGCGCATGGATCAGGCGAATCCGTGCATGCTCCGGCCTCTGATCAGACAGCAAGGAAGGCCATTCCTCTTGTCTGTGACGGTCACGATGCCCGGGCCGGTGCCCTGTGGGATGTCCCGGCATCGTGAATGACAGTTGTCAAAGGAACCATTAATAGCAACAAGCTATGTACTGATTCCTATTGAATGAGAGATCAAAGATCTCTCATTCAATCACTATGGGGAAAAGTAAAATAAAAATGTGAAAAAGTGAAAAAAAGTTAAAATAAAGTGAAAAACAAAACAAGTTAAAACACAAACACGAAAAATAAAATAAAACATACGTACATCGCCCCTTTTCTCCTTTACAAAAACGGCTATCGCCCACAAAAGGTTCAAAAATAAATAAAGTACCCATTATTTGGTATTGCCGCGTGTGTAACGACTGCCTATATAAGATGTCATGTTAATTAACCCGACTACAGTGAACGCGTAAAAAAAAAAAAAAAAACAATCACCAAAATATGATTATTGTTCATCCCGCAGCACTAAAAATGATTAAAAAAGTGATCAAAAAACTCCTAGAAACGCCCAATGTATGTACAATTAAAAAAGTCAGTTCATCCGCAAAAAAATACGTTACTGATTCAGCTCTGTATAGGAAAAAAATAAAAAATGTATAGCTCTCAGAAGATTGCTGATGCTTATTGTTTACACACTAAAAAACCACTTTTCTTTTTTTTTGTAAAGTGTTCAACTAACAAAACTATTATAAATATAGAGTATCGCATAATCATTGCAACCATAAGAGTAAAGCTAACTTATCACGGTACTGCCGGTGGTGAGCCCTGTTAACAATAAAAATAAAAAACACTTACTAGGATTGCAGTATTTTTTTCACCTGGCTCCCAAAAAATGGAATTTAAAGCGACCAAAAAGCCTTTGGCTTTTCCCCCCAAAATGATACTAATAAAAACGTCAAACTTCATTCGCAAAATACAAGTCTCTCAGACTTTTGGCGATGCAAAAACGTATTTTCCTGGTTGGATAAAACAAAATAAAAAGTTTCGTTTTTATTGTATAAAAGCAGTTAAAACATAAGAAAAAATATACAAAATTGGGTTTCAGGTTGTAATCGTATTGACCTGTATGAGTAAAGCTACCATGTCATATATAACTGTACAGTTGACCGCATAAAATTAAAACAATTAAAAAACACTACCAAGATTGCTTTATTTTGTTCAAAAATCTCAGAAAAACATAATAAAATGTTGATCTTAGCTCATATGCACCCCATAATGGTACAATAATAAACTTAAAACTCATCCCTCGCAAAACACAAGCATACACAGCTCTGACACACAGCAAAATAAAAGTTATGGCTGTCAGAATAGGACAACATAAAAAACGCCTTTTTTTATAGACATATTTTTCTACTGTGTAAAAGTAATTAAAAACAGAAAAAACTATATAAAATCTATCATTTTAAATTGTACCGACCCCCATAGTAAGTTTTCACATCATTTACATGCACGGCGAATGCTGTAAAATTTGAAACTCAAAAAACAATGGAATACCGAACTGCGTTTTTCCCCCATTTTTTCATTTGCACCTATGCTAAAAAAAAAACTATGGGGACACGGTTATCCAATATGCATAGTACAACCCTAGATGATATACCTGAGGTGTTGAATCAAAATGGGGGCGACTTCATGGAAGGTTTCGCCTGTTCTGTTACTTTGGGGGCTTTGACAATTGCGACATGGCCCACCAAAATCTGCGTTCCAAAAAGCCAAATAGCGCTCCCTCCTTATACGCCCTGCCATGCGCCCAAACAGCAGTTTACATCACATTGTAGGGTATTGCCGAACTTGGAAGAAATTGTTAACAAAGTTTTTTTGGTTTTTTTTCCAGGGATTTCCTTGTTTTTTGAAACATTTTAGCTAAAAAAATTGCAGTATATTGAAAAAAAAAAATGTTTTAATTTTCACAGCCCTTATGCTAAAAAAAAATTTGGAGATCTCCTGTGGGGGTCTATATACAATGCTCCCCTGGATATACATTAAGGGGGTATGTTTCCAATATGTGGTCTATTTAGGGGGTGTTTATTAAGTTTTAAGCACTCTTGGGTGTCCCCAAACCTGATATGGCGCCCTATAATAAAATCGTATGAAAATGAGACCCCAGTGTCAGTAGGTGCTCCTCCTATTCTGGGCTTACGGGTGAGCCAAATCATTGCACCTAGGGCCACTTATGGATATCTCTAAAAAAATGGGCCAGAACTGGGGGAATTGATTTAAGTTGCATTTACTAGTTCACATTTACCGTATTCCAGTGAATAATGGATATAAATTATTGAAAATCTGCAAAAATTAAGTGAAATTTTGAAATTTCACCTCCACTTTGCTTTAATTTCTGTGAAATTCTGAAGGTTATCATAACTTCCTAAATATGTGTTGCAAAATATACTTTAAGGGGTTCTAGTTTCTTACAGGTGGCATCACTTATGGGGGTAATCTAACATGCAGGCCCCTCAAAGCCACGTCAGAAAACTGGAGTGGGTCCCTATAAAAAATGTATATTGCAAATTTTCTTGAAAATGTGAGAAATTACTACTAAATTTCTGTAGACCTCTAATGTCGTAAAAAAAAAAATAAGAGATTTAAAAAATGATGCATCCTATAGTGGACATATGGTAGATGATAGTTATTAACTTTTTTGTGGTGTATAATTATCTGTCTTGCAGCAGAAATTTTGCAACTTTCAAAATCGCTAAGTTTTCCAAATTTTCATGAAATTTTGATATTTTTCACAAAAATCAAGGATTGTATGGATAATAAAATTTCTTACTAACATTAAAAGCACAATGTGTCACGACGAAAAAAAATCTCTGAATCTCATGAATAGGTTTAAAAGTTGTCAAAAAAGTGATTCTCACATAACATTGACATTGATAGATTTCAAAAATAGGGCTGTGTCAGGAAGGTCCAATAAACAGTGATCGGGTCCTTAATGGGTTTAATAAATTGATTTCATTGGTTGGTGTTGGTGATTATGTATTTGGTAGTGTATTATGTCCATGCCAAACACTGGAGTGTTTAGATCAAGTGCTTTGAATACATCAAAATTACAGCAATTTTTTATTTGACAGTACAGTATGGTCATGTCACAGATGGAAAGAAAATGAATTCTGTATTCTATTTGGCATTGGATTTTACCAGTGTCACAAATGAAAACAAAACAAAAGACAATTGACTGATAGAGGTACACAGCATCAAACGTTGTCCTTACTGCCCTTATACAGATATTTACTTGAAAGTGCCCTCTGTCATTTCAAGTGACAAACACTTGGAATGTTGTTTATCGGTGGCATGTTCTTTTAAGTCATAAATGGCAGAAAAAAGATTTAGCCAACAAATAACCAGCCATCTATGCATCTTATTGCATTCCTCCTCTTTTATTATTAATTTGCAAACTATATCGATAATATAATGGGGTGGACAAGCTTGAGATCACCAGAGCATATCAAGCATGCAGTTTCTTGAGTGGACGTGTTCTTCTTTTTATGCTGATAAAAGTGAATGATATTTTAAAAGTTGTTTATTGAAATTTAGGTTGGATTGCAGTTTTCCAAACTAAGAATCAATATAAGCAATGACTGACACTGTGGTGGTCGGTGATCTCTTGATTTGCACCAGTGAGTGTACACAGTGTGACATGGCAGCCAGCAGGATGAATAAGACAAGTTATACCATCTTGTCTAATGGTGCAAGAAATAGAAAAAGATATGGATGTTGTCTCTGTACGCTGCTCAGTTCTGTCTTTAGTATCTGAATAATAAATAAATTAACTGTTTCTATACAATATATCACCTACTAAAAAGGATCAGTTAATATTTGTTACTTTATACAATAGGAAGAGTATTTTCTGAGTGACAGTGGAACTTGACAAGCCATGTACTACTTTTCTCTTACCTCATTTGTATTGTGAATATCAAATACTGTATTTTTACTAATTATTAGACATAGACATTTAGTAGAGCACAGCTTGACCCTGATATCAAGGCCTTCTTTTCGTTGTTTTTTGGTCTGTGTTATCTGTTCTGATCTGTAAACAAAGGCCATTGGAAAGCACTGAAAAAGCTGAGATAACATTTTGTACCGTGATGTCACGGTGCAATCTCTGTTCTGTTTAGTTGTGCTACATCTGTACTTTTATTTCCAAAATCTGGGAGGAAAATGGGGGGTGTCTTATCGTCTAAGTGAAGTATCTCTGGCACCTTTTACTTCAATTTTTTTTTCCTATTTTTCTCCTTTAAAACCTACGTGTGTTTTATGGTCCAGTCTATCTCTTATTCTGAAAAATGCCATTCACATACTTAAATAAGGGAAACCACAGAAAAAACAGGGGGGCAAAATTTGAAAAAAAAAATTTTTTATCCCATGTTTCGAAGTTTTTTTTTTACGGCTTAAATCTTCATTAAAACTGATGTTTATCTGTGTTCTACGTTCGTATGGATCGACCCGGGCAATAGCAAACATGTCAGTTTTCGTTATGTTTTGGTACTGTAAAAAAATTTTCCAAAACACATAACTTTTTTGTTTACATTTATTTAAGTTTTAGGGGACTTGAAATTCCCAAAAAAAAATACAATTTTGGGGTGTTTGGATTTTTTTTTTTGGTTCAGCATGGGTAACTGATTTTTTTTATTCAATAATCTGACTTTTTCAGACGAAGCAATCCCAAAATATGTCTAACTTTTTATTTTTTTTTTAAAAGGAAAAGGGGGGGTTTTTTGAACTTTTTATTTTTTTTTTTTTTACACTTTAACACATTTAATTTACTTAAAAACTTTTAGTCCCTGTGACAACTCACTCCCTTTCGGCCGCCTCGGGGGTCGTCCCCGGGATTTTCCCTCTTGGCCCCGTCCTTTGGTGAACGTTCCCCCTTTTTCAACAAGGCACTTGGCCCCGGTTTTTTTTCATTTGGGCCCCTCCACCAGCTTTATTTCTTTAGTACACACACTTTTTACAGAAAAACAGGGAAACAAAACCCGGCCGTCTGGCCATCAAAACATTTTTCGCATATTACTCGGGGGGACCTAATGTCCAATCAGACTAGTCCTTTTAACCATCTCCCTGGTAAAGGCTTTCCGAGGTCGCCACCTGCTAGCCCAAGTCGGGGTAAGGCCTCCCTCAGCGTCCGCCGCTCCACTTCCAGGGAAACGAACACACCCCCCGTATACCTGAAGGCCCCGGGCCCTTTTTTAGGAAACCCGGCCTATCCAAATCCGGCCTGGAAAATGGGGGGGTATGTTTACATTCATATGGATCGATCCGGGAAAACAAAAAATGTACAGTTTTCCCTTTGTTTTTGGGACTGTAAACAAATTCCAAACACAGCAACTTTTTTTGATTACATTTTCTAAGTTTTTGGGACTTGAAATTACCAAAAAAAATCACAATTTGGTGTTTGGGTTTTTTTTTTTTTTGTTCACATGCGGGATAATGATTTTTTTCAATATATCTGACTTTTTCGACAAAACAATACCAAATTGTTAATTTTTTTTTTTTTATTTATTTTATTTTTATTTTTTTTTACACTTTAACACATTTAATTTACTTAAACTTTTAGTCCCTGTGACAACTCACATGCCTTCGGCCGCCATCTTGGGTCGTCCCACGGGATATTCCGCTCTTGGACCACCGTCCTTTGGTAGAACGATTGCCACTTTCACACAAGGCACTTGGACACCGGGTTTCTTTCAGTCTGGCCTCCACCAGCTTTATTTCTTTAGTACAGCACACGTTGTACAGAAAAACAGGTAAACAAAACCCTGGCCGTCTGGCCACTCACTACACATGTTGCGTCACTATCTACATCGGGTCTGGACCTAATGTCCAATCAGACATAGTCCATTTTACCAGTCTCCACTGGTAAAGGCTTTCCGAGGTCAGCCACCTGCTAGCCTCAAGCCTCTGGGGTAAGAGCCTCTCCTCAGCTGTCCGCCGCTCCACTTCCAGGAAGCGAATCACACCCCCTGTATACCTGAAGGCCCAGGCCTTTTATAGGAAACCCGAGCCCTATCCAAATCCTGGCCTGGAACATGGGGAGTATGTTCTACAGTTCGATATGGATCGATCCGGCAATAGCAAACATGTACAGTTTTCGTTATGTTTTGGTACTGTAAACAAATTCCAAACACATGCAACTTTTTTGATTACATTTATTCTAAGTTTTAGGGGACTTGAAATTACCAAAAAAATCACAATTTTGGTGTTTGGATTTTTTTTTCTTGTGTTCAGCATGCGGGATAACTGATGTTTTATTCTAATATATCTGACTTTTTCAGACGAAGCAATACCAAATATGTCTAACTTTTTATTTTTTATTTATAAAATGGCAAAGGGGGGTGATTTGAACTTTATTTTTTATTTTTTTTTTACACTTTAACACATTTAATTTACTTAAACTTTTAGTCCCTGTGACAACTCACATGCCTTTGGCCGCCATCTTGGGTCGTCCCACGGGATATTCCGCTCTTGGACCACCGTCCTTTGGTAGAACGATTGCCACTTTCACACAAGGCACTTGGACACCGGGTTTCTTTCAGTCTGGCCTCCACCAGCTTTATTTCTTTAGCACAGCACACGTTGTACAGAAAAACAGGTAAACAAAACCCTGGCCGTCTGGCCACTCACTACACATGTTGCGTCCCTATCTACATAGGGTCTGGACCTAATGTCCAGTCAGACATAGTCCATTTTACCAGTCTCCACTGGTAAAGGCTTTCCGAGGTCAGCCACCTGCTAGCCTCAAGCCTCTGGGATAAGAGCCTCTCCTCAGCTGTCCGACGCTCCACTTCCAGGAAGCGAATCACACCCCCTGTATACCTGAAGGCCCAGGCCTTTTATAGGAAACCCGAGCCCTATCCAAATCCTGGCCTGGAACATGGGGAGTATATGCCCACCCGACACATTGTCTACTCCCAATAAGAGCCGACCCAGGAACAGCTGAAAAGCCAAACTAATACTACCCCATTGCCAACCACTTAGTGAGGCTAACAATACATGCGGCTCTCTCTTATTCTACCAAGGCCAGGTATCCTTGGTGGCATGTTGCACATAGAACTCGGGTATAACTCCATCTAGTGGCAGAAACAGGCACACCCCCTAGAATACTTCACCACTTGGGGGCGCAATCGCTTATACAGCCTAATGCATTGTAACACAATGCATTAGGATGTACAAAGATGGTGCAGGAAGTAGTAAAACAGAAAACATGGTGGCAATGTAAGCCTTAACAAGGCTTCCAGCTGCCATGTTAAATGATCTGAACCCTGAAATTTCACCGTGGGGGCCCTGAGCGAAGTCAGGAATGGTGCATGGAACCATTTCTCATTGATTTAGATGTCGTTGCCATCTTGCCGTGGTATCCAAGGGTTTAAACAGCACAGAATGGCGCTGACACCATCCCGCGCTAAAAGCGGCAGGTATTCGCTGCTAACACAGGGCGGCTATGTAGCGGGATCACTGTGCGATCCCGCTACAGAGCCCTTTACCGGCATTAGGACGTTTTCATACGTTCAAGGTTGGTAAGGGGTTAAAAACTGCATGTGCTGCTAGTCAGTCCAGAGATGGGTTTAGGTCTGCTGAGGTGTCTCTACTACTCATCTTTCTTGCGGAGTCTGCAGACGTGCTTCAGTTTGCTGTGGAGTTTTAACATATAGCTGTTGTCTCTAACACATCTGGTCAGCCTGAAGGCAAGCAGGGATCCCATGTGGAGTGTCTACTGCTTGCCTGTCTCTATGAGTTGCAGTCATGCATCAGTCTACTGGGAGTTTGAGTAGCACACTGCTGGCTGTGATTCATCTAGTCAGCCTGCAGACAGGCATAGGTCTGCAGAGAGGTTTAGGTAGCTCAGGCAGCAGCCATGCTTTTTGCCAATGAGTTTTTAGTCCAAGTACAGGATTCCTTTTGGAGGCATGACTTGTCTGAAAGGGTTTAAATTTATGTGAATGCTAAAATTCAGTATTGGTACAGTTTATTCACTATTTTTTGTGAATATGTCAATAATGATAGGTCAGAGAAAGTTGCAACCCAGTGTAAAACCAACAAAGTTCCTAATTCACCTATGTGCCAAATGTGGTCCAGAATGATCCAGTTGTTTGTATGAAGAACAGACACCATTTATGGTGATAGCTAAAAAAACCAGTTAAAAATCATACATAGTACAAAAAAGCAGGACAGTATGTCACTTAAAACACTGGGACAACAAGCAAAATCATAGTTTAAATTACAATAGTAATGTATCAAGTGACATGTCGCATTCTCATTTTCCCTTTGGTATAAATTTTTATATTTATAATTTTTCTTTATATTGAATTATTTTTCGCAGTGCATCTGGTGTATTTTTATGTCACTTGATACATTACCATTGTAATTTATACTATTATGCACATTGTAGTTAATTTATTTTGCTTGTTGTCCCAGTGTTTTAAGTGACATACTGGCTTGCCTTTTTGTACTATGTATGATTTTTAACTGTTTTTTTTAGCTGTAATTAAAAACATTGTGTCAGTTTTGTGAAACGTATTTGTTATTATAAAGTTTATTAAGGATTTTTGACATTTTTATATAGTATTTTGAGTCATCATTCTGTTTTGTTTTATATCTGCTATATTTATGGTGACAGTTGTTTATTTGACCTGCTTCTGAATTGGTATTATACCATTTAGGGTGAGTTCCAATTTTTTTGTGAATATGTGGAAGTAGATACAAAAGAGCTGAAACCTGGTCTAAACTTTCAAAAAATGCCTGACATACCTATTTGTCAAATTTGGTGTAGATTGGTCCAGTTGTTTGGCTGTGCATAAAGAACATTATCACGAATATTTTAAGATGGCTAGGTTCTGGAGAGCTGAGACCCAGTTTATAAACATTTCTAAGTGTAAGTTGGTCCAGTACTTTGGAAATGCATTTAAAGCAGACACCATTCACAGCTAGGTCAGATTTTGTGTTAATATGTTGAGAACGTCCAGCCCAAAAACCTTCCAAAGGCCCAATTTTCCTGTGTGCCAAATTTGGCGTAGCTAGGTCCAGTCATTTGGCTATGCATAAAGAAAAGACACCATTCACCGAAAGTTCTAATTTTTATTAAATAAGTTCAGAACATTAGGTTCTAGTGACCTGTCACTCAGTCTTAAACTTTCCATAGCCCTTGACTTGCCTATGTGCTAAATCTGTTGCAAATTGGCCCAGTTGTTTGGCCATGCATAAAGAACAGATATCAGACAACAGAAATCCTTACATTTAAATTGTTTATATAAAAAAGTTACATAAATTTCTTTAAATAGTATCTGATCTTCACACAAAATGTAATATTAGTTATTACTCTGTTATTGTTTATATCTTAAATGAGAATTAAGTTACTCTTCACTGCACTAATTAAAATAAAATGGCCACCAATAAATATTTATGTAATCAGCTCCTAGGTATGATTACCATTTCCTTACTCTCTAGTAGCAGTTAAATGGGTACTACTGTATGTTCAACTTTTTTATTGTTAATAGTTTTCATGGAAACTGTTAAGCCTTTTTTTTAAACATATCCAATACTTTGGGCCATTGTCCCATTTCAAAAATAAAATAATAGCTTCAATTTTCTAGATTCAACCTCTTTAAAACCACAAAATGTGACCAATTAATCTTTGTGTAGCCCTCAATTGGAAAACACATAGCAAAAGTTTTGAAACGGTCATTTAAACATGCTTACAAAAAAAACTCCACGACCTTGACCATTTTCCTTAAACTAAATAAGTTTAACTTCATCATTTCCTCATAAGCAGACATGTTGCATACTTCTCATTATTTTAGTTGTCCTTCTTTCTCCAGCTCTCAAACCGCTTTTATAAGATAGAGCCCAAACATTGATTGCGTATTCATAAGGGACTAATAGTGCCTAAAATGACAGTATGGGCGACATGTGTGTACAGGGCTGCGCCAGTATTCTGGTGTCCTTTCAGCCCAAAAATTGTCGCAGTCCTGTTCTCTCAATGTATGAGTAGACACACTCCAAAATTAGGCACATTATGTGGCACCCATGGCACTTTGTAATGCGAATCAGATGTGGGGGCGTTCTGGAGGCGGGTCGCACCACAACCGTATGATTCTACACATTTATGACTGGAGGACGGCAAAACTAGGCACATTACTACTGGAACAGGCAGACCAAGATAAAAGTGGTTTACCTGAGCCGGAGTTCTCTTTTTGGAACTAGAAAGCGCAAAATCTATGACCCGCAGGAGAACAGGTTAAAAAAAATTCAGGCACATTCTATATGTTTATCCATAAATATTTCTCTATTGTAGAACAATGGTGATTATTTTGCTTTTAACTAC
>JAODAL010022083.1:0-65541 GCA_025379985.1 Phyllomedusa bahiana | reverse complement strand
CCCCTGCGGGCCTGTGCAGCCTGGAAAATTAGTTTTTTTATGTGATTCGTCCCGAAGTAATTCGGAACGAAGCTATTTTTTGCCGAGAAATCCGGCAAAGTGAACGAACCGAATTTCGAGAAATTCGCCCATCTCTAAACATAATCTATTTACTTACTTGGAATGTATGTGGGTTAAACGATTGTATTAAAAGGAGACTAGTCTTTAAGTACTTGAAATCACAAAGATGTGACATGATTTGCTTTCAGGAGACCCATATGTTTCCAGATAGACTACCATTGCTCAACCGACCGTGGTTTGGGTGGTCAAACTACTCAACCTTCACGAACTGTGCCAGGGGAGTCTTTATTTTCGTTAGTCATGCTGTACGCTTTGGTCTCACTAAGGCTGTTGTGGACAAGGAGGGGGAGATAAACATGTAAGTGCGCCTAAAGTAAAATTCCTAAAAAATCGGGTGCAGAACACCTTGCATAGTAAACATAATGGTCCACATGTATAAACTTTTTAGGTCTAAAACTCCCTCTTTTGTCCATAGGTTACTATTGGCAAAATAGTGAGTGCCAAAAAATCATCATTACTAGTTTATAAGCGATAGGCGCATTACATAAAATACTAATGAAATGTTATGCACCTCTGTGAGCAATCCCACGATAGGCACATTACAAAAAACCCCCCAATGATGTACTATGTGCAGCGATTTGCTGGCGCATTACGAGGCGCATTACGCATGGAGGCGCATAACATACCATTACTAGTTTATAGGCATTAGGTGCGTTTTGCGCATAGTTTGATTAACTATCGCATTTTAAGACAGGCTCTTCTGATAGTAAGGGGGCACATGTTTTTTTATTTAAAAGGGGGTGACCCCATTTTTTCATTATGGGACAAAAAATCATTCCCCCGATATAACCCCAGTCCCCCAAATTAAAATGAAATAAGGGTTGTGGGAAATTCATAACTTTGCCCTAACTTGGGTCTCAAATCTTTTCCAGACTTGCAAAAGGAATTTAATCCATCATCATCTCAGGTCTTCACATGTCTCAGGGGGTTAAACAAACCCAAATTTCATCCAACTTGACCACCTTTAAAATAACATTTTAAACAATTTCCTCTCCTATTTCTTCTCTCCCCACCACCTAAGCACCTTATCTCTCATATTTATTCTCTTTTCTCATGTAGAGGTAGGTAAAACTTGGATACTCTTCTGGGTGGTTGGGAAAATGACTTAGGCGCCTTAAGTGATGAAACCTGGGAAACTTTTATCTCCTCCCCCGGGAACCTCTCCAAACTATAACAACAGGTTAACCCAACCTTTTATCCTTCATAGGTCATATTATACCACCTCCAGACTAACTAAGTTTCATAGTGGGTACACAGATGAATGCCCAAAATGTGACTGTGCTTCTGGTACTTTTCTGCCACACCCATGCCTTCATGATTGAATTTCTGTACTATGCCAAGAAAGCTATCGCTAAGACATGGCTGGCCTCCAGATCCCCTTCAAATGCAGAATGGTCGGGGATGGTAATGTGTGCGGGGGTAAAAGGCTTATAAATTTTAAACTGTATGAAAAAAAATTTTACAAGTATAGAGAATGGCTGAGCTACCCGGCATGTTTTTGGGTTTTCAAACTTTTTGTATGAAGATCCACCAAGCCCTTAGAATAATGTTTGAAAGATTATCCATGCTGGGCCACAAGCATATATGACTACACAGTCAAACCCATTTCATTACACTTCTTAAACCAACATTGTTCCATTCCCGCTCTGATACAAAATCCGACTACTTGCGAGAGTAGATTTTTATGGTTTTCTCTTTTATTTTGTTCTAATGCTTAAAATCTTGATTCTGATACGTTTCAGTTATTCATTCTGTACTTTTATATGGTTACTTTGTCAAGTTGTTATATATTTACATTATTATTGGTCCACTGTAAGGGCACGTTCACACAGCTTATTTTGAGGCGTAATTCCGGGCGCATTTCGCCATGTATTTGCGGTTTATACGCGGCGAGATACGACCCGCAATTACGGTAATCCATAGCTCTCATAGAGAACTTTGGATTACGCCTCCTCTCCCCGCTCGTACATTACGATTGTGACATTTTGTAATGCATGTCTATGGGGCCAGCAGGCTGCCGCCTCCCCCCCCCCCCCCACACACGCATTGGAGTACGCGCTGATCAAAAAAAAACTAAAAAAAAAACATCAATATGTTTACAGGAATACTCCGAGCACTATGTTATGCAAAAACTGAAATAAGAAAAAATGTTAGGAGATAATCCATTTGTGTTATGTACCATTCCTGTCATACACCACCCCCTTTATCCAGTACTTAGCATAACACATTCCTATAGGTTTTATTGGAATTGTCCCTTTATTTTACTTACTATCAAGCAAGTGTGAGGGGATCAGCCACAGGTAGGCAATATGGGCTTCAGCAGACAGAGACAAGGACACAGGATGTAACAGTTCACGTCCAGGCACTGCCTGGGTTTATTTGTCCAGTACAAAAACAAAGCAAAAAATTCCTTAAGCTTCAGGCCAAACAGAAATGAAATAACTGATCGTCTGAGCACTGACTAACACAGGTCTCCAGTCTCACAGTCAGCAGGTTCCAGCAGGGCTTCCCTCTAAACACTAGAGTTCCACCAGAGAACAAACACAGGCCTGCAGACCCAGGCTTTATAGGCCTGTCACCTGATGCGTGGGAGTGGCCACCCGCCCTGCTCTTTGACCACTCCAGGAAAAGCCGATCCGGAAAACGCGGGTTGGAGCCGCTTATACTGAACAAGTCAGTAACATAGTGTTACTGACATACAAAACCGTCGGCTTTCCTTCACTGAGCCCAAGCCTCTCGGTGACACGCCTTTGTCCATATACTCCCTAAAGCCATGTAAGAGAGTACTCTAGGGGAAAAATACCTTCCCTCAGCAACTTCACCTGTCACCATCTCACACAAGTAATATGCTGATTGTCATCAACTGTTCCACTATTCATTAACCCCTTACCGACATTGGATGCATCAGTACATCGTAATGTCAGTAACGGTGTTAGCAGCTAATTGCAGATAAAACCCGGCACCATCCTGCACTGTTTAACCCCTTAGGCACTGCAGCAAAGATGGCTGCGGCATCTAAATCAATGAGATAATGCTTTTGTGCTGAGTAAACAACAGTTAATTGGCTTTACAGCAGATTCACAGACATATCAAAACAATGATCTTTGGATTACACATAAACTTCTATGGCAGAGCATTAAAAAAAAGAAAAAAAAAAAAACCACTGCAGCTAGTGCAGAGATCATTATGCAGGAAGGGGTTGACCTGTAACTATCACCTAGGGCCACATGTATGATAACTGTCTAGGTCTAAAACTCACTTTGTTGCCCATAGCAACCAATTAGAGTGCCCCATTCATTTCTTATGGTGCTCTGGAAGAGTGAAAGGGACACTATGATTGGTTGCTATGGGCAACCAAGTGAATTTTAGACCCACACAGCTTTCCAGTTTCATACATGTGGCCCCCAGTGTTAAAATGTAGATCCAGGTTTATCTTCCTTCAAATTTATAAAAGAGGTTTTACCTTTCATTTATTTTTTTCTGTAATGATAATGAGATGTCTACTGGACAGGAAGTAATTATACAACAGGTGTCTAACCAAGTCCACAAATAGAATTACATCATTGAAATATTACTTACTATTGTCAAGAGAAAGCATAACAAGACTGAAAACATAACTTTTAATAATCATCATAAACAGAAATTACTGTATATATGCGCACAAAAAAAAGTATAAATTCCGAACCCATAAAAGTGCTAAGAAAAAAAATGGGGTACCAGACCCTGCTACTTTCACCATATAAAGTTTATAGATTTAATTAAGAAATCCCTGGACAGAGTACTTCCATTATTGGATACAGTAATTGGCAGGAGAGTGCTGAGCCCAATTAAAATACCTTAATGAACCCCTCCTAATAAATGGATTAATTGCCCCAATAATAGCTGCCCTACACTGGAACATTGCCCTAAATAGTCCCTTTTTTTCCCGATTTCCCCCCAGACTCTCCTTACAGAACAGGAAGTGTCATCTTATTTTCCAGCATATTGAATAGTTTGTAAACTGCAAGTTCTATTGTACAAATCATAACAGTTAAGAAATGTCTATTTTCTTTCATCTACTTTATTATTTAAATAATATTTGCTCACTCTTGGAACCATTGCTTTATTAATATTTTTACGTTTTAGCCCATGAAAATTATTATTTTTTGTACTATGCTAACATACATACAGTATATGCCAGCATATTGTCATGTGTATGTTAAATACAAAGCTAGCTATTTGGGCATCAGCATTTTCTAGCAACTATCTACTTTGCACTAAAAGACAACCCTAGAGTCCTGCATTGGACCCTTGGCGATTTGTCTCTCTATTTTGGCATTTTATGTCTTAGCAGTGGTCCATGAGAATCCCTGGAATGCTTTTAATGAAAATTTCTTCTATATGCTTCTTCTAACATGCCATAAGAGGTCTGTATTTGTAATAATCTCCTTTATTATTATTAGAGACCTGATATGATTTAATCCTGTACCATGCTCCTGGCTGTACCAAGAAGTTAAAGGGGTGTTAGGAGAGTCAAAAACATAGATGCTTTCCTTCAGAGACTGTTGTTTTGGGAGAACATAGTTTTTTTTTTTTTTTCATTATTATTCCAAACAACCCCTTTAACAAGTCAAATGCTTGGGTGCAAAGAAAAAGAAAGATTATGATCTTGATATGAAAAACTCTGTTGAAACCACATCTGGAATACTGGCCCTCATTTACTAATGTGTTTGCACCAGAAAAGTGTCTTAAAATGTGACAAAAAGTAGGGCATTTTTGGAGTAGCATGGATGAGACATATTTACTATGGGCATAAAGCACTTTCTGAAAATTGCTCAACCGAACGGATAGCTTAGCAAAAAAAGTGGGCATTGCTTCAATGTGACATGCTTTATCAATCAGCATGAGTAGCTGGGATAAATCTGGCACATATTTACACTGAAAAGAAACACCAATGTGAGTTAACGTTTACAGCAGGGGCGTAACTACCGGGGTAGCAGGGGTAGCATTTGCTACGGGGCCCGGTGGCTTGGGGGGGCCCTGTGGTCCCGGGACAGCTGCTATCACCGCTGCTACCCCGGTGATGCCGCTCCTGTGCCCGCCGGCAGTGAACACAACAGTTCACTGCGCCGGGTGCAGAGCTGCGGGGCCGATCTGTGAAGCCGGTGGGGGAGAAGGGGGGGACCGCCGCTGCCGGCAGGCTTCGCCCCCTTGCTTCACAGAGGCTCTCTCTTAATTGTATGCACGTCCGTGCGACGCGCATACAATTAAGATTAACGGCGGGGCAGGGAGAGCTGTGCGCTCCCTGCCCTTGCCGTACATCGCTCAGCAGGCGACGCGGCGGAAGTAACGTCACCGAGCTTCCTGTCCTCGGCCCCAAGCCTAAAGCAGCAGGCTTGGGGCCGGAAGGAGACGGAGATGCCGGGGGAGCGCGGCCAGATAAGTAAGCTACGGGGGGGGGGCTCTATTACTGGGGAGGGTCTATACCTACAAGGGGGCCCTATCACTGGGGGGGTCTATACCTACAAGGGGGCCCTATTACTGGGGGGGTCTATACATACAAGGGGGCCCTATTACTGGGGGGGTCTATACCTACAAGGGGGCCCTATTACTGGGGGGGGGGGGTCTATACCTACAAGGGGGCCCTATTACTGGGGGGGTCTATACCTACAAGGGGGCCCTATTACTGGGGGGTCTATACCTACAGGGGGGCCCTATTACTGGGGGGTCTATACCTACAAGGGGGCCCTATTACTGGGGGGGTCTATACCTACAAGGGGGCTCTATTACTGGGGGGGTCTATACCTACAAGGGGGCCCTATTACTGGGGGGGGTCTATACCTACAAGGGGGCCCTATTACTGGGGGGGGGGTCTATACCTACAAGGGGGCCCTATTACTGGGGTGGGGGGACTATACCTACAAGGGGGCCCTATTACTGGGGGGGGACTATACCTACAGGGGGCCCTATTACTGGGGGGGGGGGGCTATACCTACAGGGGGCCCTATTACTGGGAGGGGCTATACCTACAGGGGGCCCGATTACTGGGGGGGCTATACCTACAGGGGCACTATTACTGGGGGGGGGAAACTATACCTACAGGGGGCACTATTACTGGGGGGGGAACTATACCTACAGGGGGCACTCTTACTGGGGGGGACGATACCAACAGGGGGGCAATATACCTACAGGGGGCACTATTACTGGGGGGGGGAAATTATACCAAAAGGGTGCCCTATTAACTGTGGGAGGGAATATGCAAACAGGAGGCCCTAATAACTAGGGGGGGGAGGACTATGCCTACAGGGAGCTCTAATAACTAGGGGGGGACTATGCCTACAGGGAGCCCTAATAACTAGAGGGGGGGAACTATGCCTACAGGGGGCTCTAATGACTGGAGGGAACTATTTGCCTACAGGGGAGTCCTAATCTACGGGGGGGACTATTCTGCCTCCAAGGGGGCCCTAATCTACGTGGGGGGTCTATTCTGCCTACAAGGGGGCCCTAATCTACGGGGGGGGGGCTATTCTACATACAAGGGGGCCCTAATCTACGGGGGGACTATTCTGCCTAAAAGGGGGCCCTAATCTACGGGGCGGACTATTCTGCCTATAAGGGGGCCCTAGTCTACAGGGGGGACTATTCTGCCTATAAGGGGGCACTAATCTACGGGGGGGGACTATTCTGCCTACAAGGAGGCCCTAATCTATGGGGGGGGACTATTCTGCCTATAAGGGGGCCCTAATCTACAAAGGGCCCTATTCTACATACAGGGGTGGCCTAAGCTACGGGGGGCCCCCATTCTATTTACATGGGAACCCTAAGCTACTGCCCGGGGGCCCGAAGCTGCCTACGTCTCCCCTAGCTACTGCCCGGTGGGTGCCAAGCTACCGCCCGGGGGCCCCGTTGTACCTACATACCGACTGGGGGTGCCCCATAATTACCAGGGAGTAATTCTTACCATTTGGGCCATTATAAATGGGGAGTTTGTACACGGGGGGAGGGGGCACTCAGTTGGGAAAATTATAAAAAAAAAGTGAGGAGTCTCAGGTGTTTGTGTTGTAAATTATACAGGGATGAGTGGTGGATGGAGCAAGTCATCATGGAGGTCTGGACCGAATAGAGAAGAAAAGGGAAAGTGAACGACTCTTCAGACAAGACGTCACCTGTGAGGCCCTAAATGTAAGTAAACTATTTGCAAAGCACCTGTATATCTGGTGTCTACCACTATATGGTCACTGTATGGTGGTTATATACAGTCTGCAGAGCCTGTGTACACTGGTATATACCACTATATGGTCACTATATGGCGGTACTATTGGTCTTTGTGTACTGATCAGTAATAGTGTAGGGGTATTATTCAGTCACTTTGTGGTCATGTTCTGGCGGTATAATCAGGTTCCTATGTAATAGGGTTATTGGTAATATTGGTCTTGGTATAGTGGGATTTGTTTGGTAGCAGTATGATGGTGATATGTATGGTGAGGTATTCACCCCTTGTATTATCTAACAGCATGTCCTGGTAAATGTTCGTGATCAGGGAGGTGGGCAAGGTGGGAGGGGGGGCCATCCAAAAGTTCGCTATGGGGCCCAGGCTTCTCTATTTATGCCCCTGGATTACAGGGTAACCCACCAGAAAATGATTATGTGGACACCTCCAAAAATGTATAAAGGACCAGTATGAAAGCATCATACAACAATAAAACTTAACCTTTATTAGATATCAAAGTTAGAAATTATAAATCAGCATAACTAAATATCCTTCATTTACCCTAATAACAGGTAAGGAGGAGTAATAAATGTAACCCTACTTATCACAGATTCAGCGTAATCACCAGGGAAACGTGTTAACCACTTTATTTGTGGAGAAAACGCATCAGGCAGTGTCAGACTGAAGTGTCTAGGACCCACCAGTAGAATTTCATTTTGGGGGCCCACCTGTGGAGCTAATTTAAGGGCCTACCACTGGAATTCCCTTTCTTTCCTCTTTCTCTCTTCCTGTCTGCCTCTCCCAAGGATGTAAATGCAGTTTAAAAGGAACTCTTGGGGTTTGCCTTTATTGGGATAGCTACCCTGCATTTGTGATAGGTAGATTTAACATTATTTCTCCTCCTTTCCTGTTATTAGCTAAATGGGTAAGTGTAGGATATTTAGTTACACTGTTAGAGTTAAGTTTTATTGTTGTATGCATATTTAACTTTTAACTTGCATATTTAACTTTTAGACAGTGATGATAAATGAGAGCCACTATGTTTAGTTATTGAGCTCTCACTTGAAAAAAAGACATTGGCAAAAGACACTGCATTCCAAATTATTGTGCAAATTTGACTTTAGTGTCATAAAGATATAACTTTTCTGTATTTCAATTAAACTCTTGGGTGGTATTGTGTCTTAGTGCTCTCTGAATCACTGAAATGAATCTCACACACCTATAATACGTAGTTTACCTGGTGTGTCCAATCAAAGGAAGCTTATTTAAAAAGGACATGCCATGATTACGTAGACTACAGGTTTCTAGCAACATGGGAAAGAGAAAGGATCTCTCTGCTGCCAAAAAGTGTTAATGCAACATCTTGGAAAAATTATGAAAACATTAGATACTTCACAAAAACTTGAGTGTGATGTCAAAAAAAGCGGCTGATTCCAAGCACAGAATGGTTTGTGGAGATAAAAGCATAGTGAGAAAGATTTCTGCCAGAAAAATATGTTGGATTAAGAGAGCAGCTGCCCAAAAACCATTAAAAATGAGTAAACAGGTATATGAAACTGCTGGAGCCTCAGGAGTCCTAAACAGTACTAACAAGAAGAAATGGTTGCAGTAGGGGCTCATGCATACATGAAGACTCACTTTGAAACAGTGTTGTTTACTGATGAGTGCCGTGCAACCCTGGATGGTCCACCAGACATCACTAACAGCAGGATGGAGCCAGCTCTGAAAATCCTATGTACAGCAATACAATATTACTGCTGTATATGTAATAAGGCATTACGCCCCCTATTGGACAATTAAACTAGGGCGACTAAGTATTAAAATTTAAAAAAAGTTGATAAAAAAATGTAAAAAATTACACATAATTGGTAATGCCGCGTCCGTAAAAGTCCGATCTGTTAAGCTATAACATCATTTATTCCATGTGCTAAACACCATAGAAAGAAAAATCACAAACCCCAAAATTGTGTTTTTTTGGTTATTTCATACCCCAAAATTATTGCAATAAAAAGTGATCAAAAGTCGCTTCTATACCAAAATGGTAACAATAAGAACTACACTTCAGCCAGGACTTTTTGCTATACAATTTTTTTTTCTGTTTTCCTCCTCTAAAACCAAGGTGCATCTTATAGCCAAAAAAATACAGTATATATATTTTTTTTTATAAAAATGAAAAGACTCAAAATGCACAGTTTCAAATTATTCTGCAAAGCAGAGTTACAAAACATTTTATAGGTTGTAAAGAACTTGAAGTAGTAATTTTTGGAAGTAGCAGCATTTATAAGAGGTCATATTTACTGAAATCATTTTCAGGCTAGTTCTACACTGCTTTCCAAATTATTCAGCAAATGTTATTGTTCCCTGATTAAACTATGTAAAAAATCATTAAAATGATGTTGAATCAAAATAGTCTATAAATCAGTGGCAGGTCTCCAACACAAAGAGCGACATGTCAGATTTTGGCTGCACCAATTTTTTGCCGTATTTTACACCAAAAAACTCTTGCAGCCCTATTCTATATATGTATGAACTGTCGTACATCAAAACTAGGCGCAGTTTGTGGCAGCCGTGACACATTTTGTGCCAAAATTATGCACCTAAGATACTGTATGCTAGCTATTCACCTAAAATATGCTATATACCTGAGTTATGCATCTAAGATATTCTATGCTATGCAAGGCATACCACACACCAGATTTATGAGACCACATATGACAGGTTCATACATTTTGGCGCACTATACACTCATTTAATGCGCCTTAAAACTGGTGTGGCGGAGCCTCTTTTCTGACATATCGCCCAAAATGTATCAGGAAAGTTCAAATAAGGTTTATCAAGGAAGGATTCTGTTTAGAAGCTTAACATAGGGAAGAAAAATGAACAAAGTTATATTAGTTGGGGTAAAGATCACAACCAATAGCATAAAATAGTTTGTTGCTGAGGAATCAGTATATAAGTGGAACACACTTCAAGCAGATGTGGTTAGAAAGTCGTCAGTGAATGTAAGATGTAAGCATGCTTGGAATTAACATATCGATCGTTGAGAAAAATAAAATATCAAAGACCTAGAATCAAGAAAAATTTTCTTATTCATAGACACAGAACAGGAGGTATAACAGTACCAAATATTCATGTTTATAAATTGACCATTTTATTAGAACAAGCTTACTTTTTGTAACTCTGTCAATGATGTATGGGCTTAAATGGAAAACTCAGGTTAGAGCCGCAAAACAATGACCAGACCATATAAATAGCAAGACACACCACCTCAGCCTGTAAGGCCATGTTCACACGGCTTAAAATGGGCTGTATTTCAGTCCATAATTACACGCCGGAGTGCACAAATTACGGGCTGAAAACGGCCCAGTCATTACGGTAATCCACAGTTCTCATAGAGAACTATGGATTACGTCTCCTCTCCCTGCTCAGCGAATACGCCGAGGGGGGAGATAAGTGACATGTGAATTACCAGCGGCGTATACGCGCCGCTGGTAATGCAAGTCTATAGGCCGGCGAAGTGTTGGCCCCCCGCTCCCGCCCGTGCTCCCGGCCACACGGCGTAATTGCGGGGCGTAATTACGTCCCGAAGTTAAGCCGTGTGAACATAGCCTAACGGAGTCCCCCAACACCGTTCAATAGTCGAACCAAAAAAAATAAAAAATCAATAGCAGGCTGTATTAATCCTTTAAACATTTATAAATATTGAAAAATTTTCAATTTTAATATATCTTTTTCCTTTACAAAGTCATTACTGTATTCATCAAGGGATCACATATGTTTAAAAGTCCATAATGTATCCACAGTGTGGTGGTCTCACATTAGTGTCCACTTATGTTAAAGATCCATAAGGTTAATATATTTCACTGTACAAGCGCCAAATGTTGGGAGTCCTCACACACCAAACCGCAATGTTTCGGAGGCGGAACTCCTTCCTCAAGCGGGCGTGACTGGATTGTGTCCTCCCATTGTAGCTCAGGTTAGAGGTCACCTCAGAACTTCTGCATTAGCTCACACCCCAACAAGCCCTCTAATATTGTTGAATGATTTATTTAAAGTGTGGACGACAAATGTTATATCTAAAAATTGGATACACGTACAAATTCTGGAACCCAATTTCTTACAGTACTTACAGAGATTACCAACTTCTCTTTCAAATTTACCACTGAGCAAGCGGTTTTAGACATAGGCTTGACAGATATTTCTCTATTTTTCAGAACAGTGTTCTTTCATACCGTCACTACAGTAAGAACTGCATTGACACAGCACTGGAAAGACAACACTTCTCCTTCTCTCTTGGAGGTAATGTTAATTTTAATTGTATGTGTGAATTAAAATGTTTTAGACCCACCACACATGTGCCTTGAAAAGAAAGCACTTTGGTCTATCTGGCTAGAATCTAGAAATAATCCACCTGGACTGCTTTAATTTTCTTATGCTGTGGATTTGATTCTTTACATTTTAAAATTTGTTTGTAATCTTAGTCTTATCTTTTAAAGTTGTATTGTTAGAATTGTTGTTTCTATCATGTTTTATACTAGGCTGTTTACTTGCAGAGTACTACTGGTTATCAGTAATTTAATGTATTATTGCAACTGTTCTATGCATGCCAATAATAAAACATGTCTAAAGAAGGAAAAAAAAAAAAAGTTGATTAAATGTACCATATGGACTTTTTATTTACAATTTTCTATGTAATATGTTGTGGATAAGCATCAACAGTCTATATATTCTCCTGGAGATAATTTGTATTAATCTCCTACTATTTCTTTTGAAATTAATTGATTGTTCTCAGTAAAAAAGACATTTAGGCCACCTGCAAACTATTAATTGCCGAATTGCCTTATGCCTGCAAAGAGGTATGGACATCGCTATAGGAAGATGCACAGGTCATAGTACTCAGAAAGTGGCAGTAGCACTAAAATAGTAGAGTGTAGTTAGGAACATTGTTAAGGATCATTAATGGGATAGCGGTTAAAAAAAGCAACAAAAAAAAAAAAAACAGACAAGATGGAAGTGCAGTCAGGAAAGTAGCTAAGGGTCAGAGCAGGGAATCTGACATGAGGCAACAGACAGACAATCCAAAGGATAGGTCACGAAAAAAGTCAGGAACAATGCCAAGATCAGGACCAGAAACAGCAATAGTCAATAGAAACACACAAGAACAGGAGCCAGGTGCACCTCAACAACCAGGCAAAGTATTTCACAGTAAGGACCTTTTTAAGTAAGCTGTAAGGCCTTGTATCATCTTCTAGCACAAGTTGCTTTGGCAATATGATGCTGCTGTGTAGTATGCATGGCCCTGCTAATTTAGGGCACAGTAAAAGCCAGGAGGCAGAAAAGAACTGTCTAGGTGCCTATAAACCAAAAATAGCCATATGAAGCGTTATAACCATTTGCAGATATATGACGGTGGAACCAAGTGAAGTTAGTTACATAAGGAAGGATATAATAAACCAGAACTCGTTCCACACCACTTTAACCCCTTTAGGACACAGCTAGTTTTGACCTCTGTAATGGATCCCCATTTTTCAAATCTGACACATATCAACATATGTGGAAATAACTTTTACTACTTTTACCTATTCATGTAATTCAAAGATTGTTTTCTCGAGATACATTGTGTTTTAAGTTAGTAATAAATGTCTAAACAATCCTTATTTATTTGTGAGAAATAGCAGAATGTCATGAAAATTTGAAAAAATGTGCCATTTTAAAAGTTCAAAAATTTCTGTGTGTAAGACAGATAATTATACCATACAAGATAGTTTTTAACTAGTGTCTGCCATATGTATACTGTACGTTGGCAGTATTTTTTAAATGTCTTTTTATTTGTTTACTACATTAAGGGGATTAGAAATGTAATTTTTGGTATTTTCAAGACAATTTGCAACATAGATTTTTTTAGGGACCAGTTCAGTTCTGACGTGACTTGGAGGGGCCTGCATGTAATACACCCCCATAAATGACTCCATCTAGGAAACTTGAAGTATTCAAAACACCATTTTGGAAGTTTGGTAACCCTCTTGGTGTTTCACAGGAATACAAGCAAGTGGAGGTAAAATTTAAAATGTCAAGATTTTCAATTCAGTAAACTTGATTACGATGATACACTGAACAAACTTGCATAATGATATATTAAAATGCAACATCAGAAGTTTAGATAATACCCCCATTGTCTTGCCATTTGTTTGGAGATTATCCCATATGTTTCTCTACTGTGCTATTTGACTGAACCATAAGATTTAGAATAGGGGAACAAACTACTAGACTTTGGGTCTCATTTTCATTAGTATATCGTATATTAGTATATTCGATCGCCCAAACAGAAATTTCACAGGTTTTATCTTTTTTTTATAGTGTTAGACTTGGAAAAATTAAAACAAACACAATAAATGTATTTTTTATTTTAACAATAAATATACAGTTTTAGATGATAATGTTTATTTTCACAAGGAAATACCTGAGTAGAATAAGTGCGGCCCACACGAAGTGTATTTTTTTAACGGCACTGTTTCACTTCCATGTATAGGCAATGGCTTCTATATGGGAGATTAGATGAAACAAACGCAGTTATCGACCATTGTATTTTTTTTGGTGGTATTCATAAGTTCTTACAGGACGTTTTTCGCACGTAGCGCTATGACAGAATGAAGAAAAACCGAAATAAGTAACAAATACAATCTACTAAACAACATCAATTTTAAAAGTAAATAGGTTTAATTTTATGTTTTACTACCTCTATCGCACAAATAGAAAAATGTTTAGTTTTTTGGTAATTTCTTATTTTTTTTTTTAGTGTCGAGTTATAGTCTCCTTGACGAGCCATTATCTTTTTTTATATTTTAATGATATATAAGGAGCTGATTTATTATGGCTTTGTTTTTTGCAGTATAAGCTGACATTTTTCATTGTCCACCCATTGGGTGGGGTTCAAATGAGAACAACTTGTGATGCACTTTTATCAACAATTGCAGAAAATTAATAAATGCAGAAGCTTCCTGGAAGTGGATCTTTTTTCTTTTTTAGTTTGACATTTTCTTAGTAAGCCTACGTCAGTCAGCTGTCTGCAAGTATAAATATAAACAAAAGTCTAATAAGTCCATTTACTAATACTACCAGAACAGGTCAATATGCGTATTGCAGTAAGTGGATAGCCACCAATAAAGTATATTAATTTGTTGGTTTATTTCTATTATTAAGTCTTACTCATGGCCTGTTTAAGCACACAAAAAACAAAACACATTTATTATAAAAAGAAAATTCACAGTTTAATACTAAATCATCCACTGTTTTTGTGAGGATGGGATAAACTTTATTTATATTTTTTGCGTTGTACTTAGCTGTGATAGTGGGTGTCTAGAAAGTTTACATTACAGTGACATATATACCAATTTTCTAGTGTTATTTGATGGCATTTTTCCACGAAATCGTGTATGCGACTGGTGGTTGACACAACATTTATGAAGTGTAATTATCCTTATCCCAGGAACGGATCCTTTCTTCATAAATAATTTAGCGGAGAAGTTTTTGGCCTATTGCCTCCAGCGAAAGAAACATACGTGTAGAAGACTGAGTCCCTTGTTTTGTAACGGTTTTGCCTTTCTTATCTCCGACACGCTGCCCAGTTTTGTCTCAATTTCTTTAAGCATAATACATGAATTTGATTGGATGAAATCAGGGCTTTGTGATGGCCACTAGGTTAGGTATCCAAAATCATTGAATTGGTTATCCGCTTAAGTGCTACTTTGAGTGAAACCAATAATGTGGCACGTATTCGCTTTTTTTCAGAGGTCATTGTCCATAATTGGACAACCCACTTTCCCATTGAGAAATTGGCTTTTACTTCAGGAATAATACTAAATGCCCGAACACGATAATCTTTTCTTTCCATACACGATGTGGTCTAAGTCCTATTCTTTGCTTGCAGATGCAAAACCAGTCCCTCAGCAGGACCAAACCTAAACCCCAGCATAACAACATGATGGGCCGTGATATAACCTGCACTGATTGTTCCAACAGTGATCTGGGATGGGTTTGTTGGGTCCCGAGACAACTTCCTATAGACTACTCGTGTTGATTATTCCCTTCAATTTGGTTAACCATGGTGCATTATAGCACGAAAACAGGTCTTACATTGTTTGAAGTTTTCCTTGCTAGCACAACAGAATGGCAGTGGTCTACAAACTCATGTAAGGATTCCTTATGCGATTTTTAGGCGAGCATAGCATGAGTTGCAAAAGCTTATATATCATATGAGCGAAAGCTTTTTCTAAATAATTTATTTCAATTTTGAAGGTTATGGCTCATTTTTTTCCTGAAGCAGAGTGTGGAGCCTTTCCTAGGATAACAGTACGATCGTTGTGCAATTTGGAAATTTTGAATGAGAGAACTAAGAATCTTTTACCATCCAAAGCTGCCCAATCTAGTCTTCACAAGGTCATTGTGTGTTTTTTTCGTTCTAGAGGTTGATAGTACATTGTGCAGGGCACCAAAAGGCATGTTCCGCTCTATGAACCGGTGCAAGAACCTGCTCTCTACGCTCACATCCTGACAACGAGATATGAAATGCGAGGACTGGACCATTTACCATCTTCTGTTATGTACTATCTTGTGTAAAATATGATTGTGTGTTACAGATATTGATCAGAACAGGCCCAACATCTCAGAGTTGGGATCTGGAAAAATTCACCACAATGAGATAAACTTAGGACTGTGTGAAATAATGCAAATTATCAATAACTTCCTGATATGCTTGACGCTGGATTCTTCTTTTAATACTTGTCCCCATGATGTAGGCATGTACCACACATAAACAGTGGAGGTGCTTTCTGATTGCGTGTGCATGATATCTAAACAAACATTCCAAATGTGTGTTCCTCTAATTACAACAACCAAATGTTTCGCAAAGAAACAGTGGACATCAACAAAAGGGCTTGCTTCCAAATATGTATAAAAGGGCTAAGTAGTGACTTCCTGATTGGAATGTAAATCTTTATGTGAAATTGTGTGTAGAAAAGTAACAATAGTGAAAAAATGGCTTAAACAAAAGTGTATAATTCTCTCTCGACTATTCTGACCATTTGCCAAAATATTCTAAAATAACTATTTGTGATAGTCACTTAACTGACCTGAAAGAACGAATAAAGTTTATATTATATCTTTGATTAACATGTCATGAGAGAGTTTGAGGGGAAAAAAAATCTCTAGAATATACTGTGTCTTATGTGGATTGATCATTAGTGTAATTTAAGTTGTTCTAAATCTTATCAAAGATTTAGCTTGTATAAAGCTTAGCCATACTATTAGTTTTTTTTGTGTATTCTTCTTTACAAAACTAGCGTTATCTTCTATCCTGGAGGGCAGGAGGTTAATACAAGGAGACAACATAATGTTTTTCTATATGCAGGTATTTATTCTACGCTAAATATAATGTGAAACCGAAATTATTGTTTACTCTTTTAATTCACTTTTTAGCAAATACTTAATTTAGGGGCGATTTGGCATTAAGCCAATATGGTAGGAAAATGGCAAGTGTCGAGTATACCTTTTTATGTGCTCTTAAATATTTATTTTCCACCAAATGTTCTACACTTGCCCGCATTCGGAAGGAACTTGACTCGACAATCCTCTAACTAGATCATTGTTAACAACACAAATATAGCAGATATCATGCGCTTAGTACTAGCTAAAGTATATCTGGTATACGCTCTTTTGCATGAGGTAGACATCTGTCAACCATTTATTATATGAACTGATTCACAGTAGACACATCCAACATTTAGATGAAGAACAGAGGGAACAAATCCCTCCCTTTTACTAGTTCCCATTATCTCTGCATAAACTTCGTGCGTATTTGAGCCCCTAGGACAACCCGATCTGCCTGGGGACGGAAAGTCCAAATGGTCAAAGAGATGAAAAGTATTTCACAATAACGGTTGTTTCAGATTGGCATGCGCTGGTGTACTGATTGTACATATCCAATTCTTTGGTGTGTTCTATAGGTGGAAGGCGGCCTTACAGAAAGGGGGGAGTTGTAATCGCATTTCTTCATTACTAGAATGGTCTTAAAATGACCAGAAGATAAATAGTGGGGGAAAAAGCTAGTGAAAGAATCCAAGGCGACCACATGTCAATATTGCAAAACTAGACCTATGTTTTCACAGCGTCCCTTAACTTTAGTTTTCATGTCAAAAATAATAACATTCTTCACCAGGTGCTGAGGTTGTTATCCCCACCACATTATCATTGAATTTCCCGATATGGAATTCCAGCTCTACTTTATTACCAGTAACAAATTCTGTATACTATGCGCCCCGTTTCGTATATCACATAAGCACCTAGGACATTCCCTGACCCTCTGGCTCCATAACAAAAACTCAAGAAGTTACATAGCAGATAAGGCTGGCAAAAACCAATTTTCAACTTTGTAACATGACCAACCACTCCCTCAGTGAACAGCTTGCAGCGCTTTCTACAAATTCATAAAAGCAGCATGAAATTGTGCCTCTGTAGCCTAAATTCGCCTTTCCTGAATGTAAGGGGCATGCAACAAAATTTTTCACTCATCTAGTATAGCAGCAACAGCGTCCGTCATTGACCAGCTGCGCACCTGCTAATCTACAAAATCAGATAAGAACAGACAATGAATATGCCTCTGTGCTTTATGGTGTACCGACACGATTAGAAGAAAGGCTGGACCTTGTGCATCCTGGTAGGAGTTCAATAGAAGACACTGGATTGTCAAACGGTAAACAAAACCTCCAGCTGTGGAGAATAAAGAATATGTATCAGTAGCCTCTGAGTTGCATAGAAGGACTTGTCTGAAGACTATGAATGCAAGCCGAAGGAGTAGGTAATTCTAAATCAAACATTCACTTAGAAGCAATAGATATAACTCATTAGGAGAAGGAAATCTACACAGGTGACATTTGGTATCCTCGGACATTAAAGAGGCGGGGCGGGTTAAGAGCATCACTGAGCCTATGGGAATCTCGGAGCATGAGAACAAATTTGAAGTGGAGGGAAATGGATGTCAGAATACCCCCTTCAGTTAAATGAAACAACCGCGGATCGCTGGGAGAGGGAATAAAACGGCCACCTAAATCGCACCAGTGTTAACGGCGGATTTCGGAAACTGTAGAGAATCAGCTTCCAAGAATAATAGCTAGATACCAGAAATAGATGCGAATAACCATCTACCCTATTAAGGGATCTACTATAAATTTGTAAAAAAACTATCAATTTTCAATTTTTGTGTGAATGAGCTGATGTTTTTCATTCTCTATGTGAAGATATGAGAGTAATTCAATAAGTTCCTTGTCTATATCAAATTCTTAATAATCATAGTTTTATTTCCAACATAGAAAAGCAAATTTGGTTTTATTTGATCCTTAATCTTTTTGGAGTATATTAATCCACTAGTTTTAGTGTATGGAATATGCTAATTAGTTATGCATAATTAGAAAACATGTTCGTGTTTTATTGAATCTCCTGATACTGGAGGTAGTTTTTTTTACCAGCCAGAAGTCTCACGACATAAATCAATACAATAATTTATAGTAAACAAAGTAGTCAAACGTATTATTCTATTGGAACTCAAGGCAATGAGCATAAGATGTTAATAGTTAAGGTCTTTTTATGAGCCATTCTTAAAATACATTCTGAGTACGCTGAATTACACTTTTTATATCATATTCTGTCCATCTCTCAATATAATGCTGTACAATATTTCATACAAAGTACATATAATTTCCCCAATGATGTAATTGCACTTTATTATTGTATTGCTTGTAGGTGTGAGTGTTGTATCGCATCTCAATATTTCATTTGACAAAACTACAGGAATATTGTATTTTATTTACAATAAAAAAGTAGTTTTCGAGTTAATAATTATACAAATAAATCCAACTGCTGACAATCTTTTAAAAAAATATGAATGGTATATAATCATGTCGAGACAAACCATGTATCTACATCAAGATCTGTGATGACTTTATATTCAACACTGGATATAATGGTACATTGTCATTTGTATAATGTCCAATTCCACGATATTAATTCGTTATACTTATTTTTTTTTTTAGCTACGTAATTTCTAATTTAAATTCCATAATACAAAATGACAAAAGAGAGACCTTGTTTATTTTGCGGGTTCTAGTAATAAACCTAGATAAATTTGCAGAATTTTCTCACATATGTAAAGATATAAGTCAATGTAGAGAGGGTGTTTAATTCTAAAATTGTGTAAAAATCAAATGCGAAAGTTTTTCATGTAATGAAAGTGTTTTTTGTTCACACCAATATTTCATTATCTGGCATAATAAAATGGCGCACCAAAACCTAACAGCAGCTAGTGATGTAGATAATGCACCAATCAAATATGTGGTTAGGTGAACATTGTTCTAGCAAAAGACTCAAACATTAGAACGGACTATGTTAAATGATAGCCTAGTCTAATGTGTGATTGTCGTTGGTATGCAAAGGTGCATATTTGGCAATTCACACTTATTTAGTAAGTATTTAGACCTACATATCTATGAAATGCAATTTTTGCAATGAAACAAAGGCACATTAACATGCTTGAACAGCAATCCTATTTATATAAGGAAATTCGTGTGACATGTCACAAAGTAGTATCGAGTGGATGTTAGATTTCGCGCTTATGAGGAGGTTCAAAAAGCACGTCAAATTGATAAGTTTAATGTAATCCACATTACTGTACAGATCCAGTGCAAAAAATTCAAAATAATCATTCTATATGGGATAAAAATGGAACATCATAAATTAACTAAATACACTTTTAATATAAACAAATAAAAAAATCATTCTACATTAACACAATAAAAAATCGAATAATAGTTACGAGAAAACTATAAAAATTTTCCTCCCTATAACAAAATGAGTGATGATTTAAAATTAATAGAGGAATCTACAAAAGTGTAATTTTTACATTAAATAAACCTAGCGCTGATGTACTTTGAGATGGTGTGTGTTCGACAAATTCAAATGGTTTGTAAAATTTTTTTGTACCTAGGAACACAATAAATTTTGGAAATTCCAACAATAATTGCTGAAACTCACGCTATATATATGGTATCATAAACAGCTAAGAACCGAGTTGAATGCACACCACAAGTGCTTGGCGGTAACCTGTATGTCCACCAGGCAAGAAATTTGCGGTATCATAATGTTCTTTCAATCTTTCCCACCCCCACTAACACAATGGCTATTCTTACTCTATAACTTTTTTATTGTTTTCTTCAAGTATGTTTCAGCCTATATCATAGAGGTATTCACAATATTATGTAAGTAAGTGATATTGGCGGTGCGCATTTACGTTAAATATATGCTTGGCCTTAAATTATTCCTTATAATTTATGATGTAATGCAAACAAACAGAGCCCCGAGAGATCGAGGATTGGGCCTGCAAAAGTCCAATACTTTAGACACGCATGTTTAATTTAGATGAGCAAACAAGACAAGAGCAACACATTTACATAAAGTAATTACTAAATGTGCTGATTCTACAGGACATAGAACACTTTCGCTCGACCAATTTCCACTCTTGACCAGTGCCTAGTTTGCAGACCATGATCCTCCCTATAAGTAGTGTACGAACAGGAGGGAATCCCTTTGATATACTGTATATAAAAAGGTATTATCTACTCCTTTCGCCAGGTGATAGCCCTAGTTATCATCACTTTAATTATTAGAAGATTATTCAACACCATTATGTGTCCATAAAGTTTGTATGCGATTGCATGTACAGAAGCTAGAATTTAAATAAAGGCCTACACAGTATTCTCCAAATGTTAAAAAGGTATAAATTGCGATTGTTTTGATGATGAACTTAGAACAGCAATTAAGTTATTAGCGTCAGTCGATCATAACAAGACTTGTAAATCAAATACGCTTTTATACATCAGTTTTTATTCTGTTGCATATGACTAACAGGAGGTGAGTACATTTAACTTGATCCATTCGTCCTCCTCTACCTTAACAGAAGGAGTTATCAACACTTAATCCTCGTGATTCATTACTTTCTTATCAATTGAAACGATATTATTACTATAATATACAAGACCTCATACATATTATGCGACACTCCAAATACCAGCGGTAATAGTATTGTCTGCTGGTTGCTAGATCCAACTAGTATTTAACCCAATTAAAGGAAAATGCTACACATCAAAAAACTCATATGACCGTATACATGTAGCCTATGTATATTTTATTATGTCTTAATTTATAAAATCTATTACCTCCTTAAATTAGTAATTTCTTAACGCCTTGTATACCTCACTTTTTAGTTCCTTTTTAGCAACCCAAATCTAATTCCACCTATACTGCCCACAAACACCGAGAAACCCGTTAAGTTGACAAACATTACGAAGGATGCGCGAGAATGGCAGCATGCAGAATGCAGACGACCAATGATAGGCTCGAGAAGACATATTACCCTCCTTGAAATGATGTCGCCCAAGCAAATATTCAGTATTAGTGAGCGATACTGACCAAGATAATATGACACGATTCCCATTAAGGAAAGCATCATAGCACTTATGATGCATTAACTCTCTTGTGATGTTGTTTTTCACTAATATGAGAATAAAATCGAAGTATTTGACCCTATATAGAATTTTTACTATGGAAATGGTAGACAAAGTCAATAAACTTTGAACACATACCAATACCACTTATAAATTAAAGTAGCTCCATTGTTTTGTCTAGTTCTGATTCGAAATTAACAAGACACAAGACTAGTCAAAGTCAATAGGCAAACACTTCGCAAAATAGAAACTTTTGCTACACCTGTAACATATCGCACGAAGTTTTTTGATATTTTGTATGGCTTAGGTTCACAAGTAGGCACTAATTTAGCGGTATATTGACACATTAAAGAGACAAAAAGTGATTTTATAAGACCGAAAAAAATATTTCAAGGTTCCCCAATTACCGTATACACATATATAAATATAAAATAAAAAAAGACTACTTGTGCACCCTAAAGAAATATGAAAATGTAAAAATTTAACTCCCTTAACCCCTTACCTTTCTAGAAAAAAAGTGATATCACAAGATACATTAAGAGAGAGTAAAAGGAGCTCTGAGGTGAAGCGTGACACATATTCACTCCCTCTATTGTGGATTGTTGAGAACAATAAACTCTCTACAATTAAGGTATACTGTTTATAGAGGACAGGCCAAACAAGACTGTTAAGCGGGAAGAGAAGAGGATGTAGTTTTTGACCTAAGAAACATTTATTCATACATTTGTATGCCGAAATGTAAAGAAAATGTGTAAGGATTTAAAGATTAGTATTTCATGTAGGGGTCATAATTTTTTTGTTTAAGGTGAGTAGACAAAAAGCCAAAAAAAATACGAAAGCCATATAAGTAAATGGTGAGCATGCTATATAGCTTAGATCGAGCATCCACTTTCTTGGTGACCACATAGAAATAAATGTGGAGTTGATAGTTTTTAATAAAATGCCTTAGTTTATGTGTAGTTTAATTAAATGTAAACTAGAAAGTATGACATTCATACCAATGAATCCTGCGATAGCGATCAAATCCTGGGAGTACTGTTCCAATACCTGTATTGAAATGACCAGAACAAAAATAACGATAAAGATGTAAGGTGTTAAAGTAATAGTTGAAAAAAAAATATACCTGAGTGTTTGTGGAAGAACATTTCTCTTGAAAACCAACGAGTTTTTATTCAAACAAGATTTTGTGGGGCATTGGTGTGAATCCAGTTTTGGAATGATCAACTTGCGCCAAATAGGACCCTAAAAAAAAAGTGTTAGAGTTACGAGCCTAACAATGGAATCAGTGATCTGAGCATATACGTAAAAAGACACAAGGAACCACAATGACATGATTTCTAAAAAGAATATAATGTATAGTGAAAGAATTAATTTTCACAGTGTTATATAAAGAAAAAGGGAATTATTAACAAATACAAAAATCTATTTGGTTTATAACAATATGAATGATATAATTATGACATTATCTAACATACATCATATTTAAGTTTGACTCTTGGTTTCTCTTATATGAGCGTAATATAAAAATTACTACTTTGCTTAGGACAGGCACAGTATTTCTTAAGAATTTGTAATATTTATTCAAAGTAAACATAAGTCTCCACAACAAACAATTTAATTAGACTATCTCATCTAAAGTGTCGTAAAGCATGAAAGGGGATCTACAGAGATTTAATATTCTAAATCTAACAGTATGTGGTGACAGAAACATTTAGTTAATTATAATTGTTTTTTAACTTTATACTCATTTCGATAACATTTACTTGGTTTGGGAGACAAATAGTGCCAACTTTTCTTAAACCAAATGAAAGCTTTTTAGCACCATGCAATATATGAGAAAATTTGTTCAGAACAGCCGATAATGAAGTAGTATCCCATCCAACGGCACTATGGAAATCAATGCTTTAATTATTATATTCTTATGTTAAGAGCTCGACTAATATAGTAACAATTTTCCTTATCAATAAGAATATTGTTAAGTTACATACCTAACTTTAAATTAAGACTAATATTGGTACAGGATAAGAGTAACAGAAGATAATAAAAATCTCTATTAAGTTTTCTGCTTCCATAAATGAAATAAATTTTGTTATTTATGAGTATCTTTAATAAATACATATTAATCTTCACAAAAGGCTAAGAACTAGAAGGTAAGGCAAACTGTGAATTAGTTATAGCAAATAATTATATAACAATAAAAAATTAAGGTAAGATACATAGTGTGTTGGGGGTTATAAATACTCCAAACATGGATGGCTCAGATATTAAACACAGACAACCAAGACAATACATTATAAAAAGCCTACTATGACTCAATTGAGTACACGAGGTGATGAAGAGTGGTGTATTCCTGCGCTTGGGTTAGAATATACATAGAAAGGTTAGGAAAAGCACATATCTGCGGATCTATGAAGCACCAGACCATAAAATACACCAACCATTTTATACAGAGCTATAATTACCAAATAGATAAAGGTATCCCATGTTGTGAGATACACCCAACAGGTGCAGGAATCGAAGATGAACTTAGTGTAGTGAACAACGAATTTTTGGCGGAGTTTTAGATTAAAATCATTAATTAAGGGCATCTCTACTGGTGAGCACCTTTTTCCTCCTAGAGAAATATGAGTTATTGCAGAGCTCACGTTGTCAAGAGACATTGGTTGTAGTTTGTAGGTGAAATTTGTCTTTTAGATGGAATGGTGTTTAGAGCCTCTGCATCTATAATTGGTGTAACATAGAGGGTCTCGAGGCATAAAAACATGTCGGATAACAACGCTGGCTATTGAGTGAAGTAGTATCTCAGATGACACATGAGCAAGTGTCTGTGAGTCAAAGCAGTACTCAAGATGATCAAAAAGCACAAAGCTGATAAGATAGAACCAAGGGTAGTAAGGTGTAGACAGAGATTGAGGGAGGTAGATTTTGTGGAGGGGGGTGACAGAAAATTTGTGGATGAGCTATCATATGTGGGTGTAGAATAGGACATAGTTTGGTGTGTTATTGTATCTCATATAGATCTGAAATGGTAGCAAACCAAGTGCAGTAGACTTTTGGTTTATGTGTAAGATACACAAAAACATCGGGTAAGAAGGCAACTCACCAGTATAGCACATTATGTGATCTCTTGGGAGAAGACAATGATTCAATGCCTTGGTTTCAATGCATGCAATTTTCCCCCTGCACAAGATTGGTAGAGGGGACCTCAATACTGATATAGCACAGTAGGAACCCTTTTCAATTCTCTATAACATGAGTCTCGTACACTGCAAGGAATGGAAAGGGGTGCTTCAGAGATTGCGTTTTATGTTATTTGGAGGTCCAACAAAAAACAGTTGTTTAGCGAACCTAATAGAAAAATGGTTTAAAAACATACGTTATGATGGCTCCTTAGTTTCAAGTATAAAGAATTCACGTAGAAAAACTCTGCAGCCTAAAAATATATAACCAGTCTATGTAGGAAAAACGGGACTTGTACAGATGCAGTAAACTCTTAATGATGAGACAAAATGAATGAAATAAAATTTGCAGTGCCCCGTTTTCATCAAGCTAGTATAATGAATATAGAGGTAGTTTTTCAATTGATTGTCTGAGTTTTGTTTTGCAATGCAACCGAAAGACTTTTAGAAACTCTAAGCAGTTCTCATTCTTTACATAGAATGAAAGTCTCTCCCTACGTATCTGCATCAAAGTATATCTGTGTTGCCAAAAAGAATAATGTAATTTGATCCCGAGTCGCTTTATATAAAGTATCTGTCAGTTATTATCATTATAGGTCCCGTTTAGTAATGAGAATGTAAGCATGAGTTGTATAATTCTTGAGAATAGTTTATTTTAGTTTGATCATTATATCAGGCCACATGTATTTAGAAATTATCACCAATCACAATAATTGTGCGGGCAACATCATTGATCAGTCTGCCTAATAGAATTGTTAGTAAAACAATTCAGGTCAAGACAAAAGCAGTCTCACGATTGTCATATCTTTCAAACAGGTTGATTGGGAGAAGAAGTGTGAAATTTTTATATATAGTTTGCCGTTGTGAGACGATGAGCATATATGTGGGATTAATTAGTTGTGTGGTGGCCATGGTAAAGGGCAAGGTTCTGAGCATAATTTTCAAGGGAGAAAACTAAGAATTCTATAGTTCTTCGCGATTCATCAACATCTACGGAATGTTCCGACCAAAGACATAAAACAAACCAGTGATACCTGAAATCAAAGTCCTGTGTGTTTACCAAGGAAGGATCGTGAATCTGGTCGTTCCATATATTTTTATTCAGACCAGAGGTCAAATGATATTAAGGGTCAATATCGTAAGCTGGTTCAATAGCTGTGATTATAAAAGGGACAATAGAGCTCGACTACAAATACTCCATATATTAGCGAAAGACCGTTTAAACACCCCAAGGTCACACACCATTGTCAAAGATGGCATCCCTCTTGCTGAAGATCGCGCATCAAAAAATTTAAAGGCATGGTTAAAATTGGTCGAACTCTTTTATGAGGGGTCGGGGAAGAAGAGGAACAGCAAGTTGTCCACAACCCTTTCAGCTAAGAATCACCAATTATTGCCCAACGTTAAGCCAGTCCTCGGAGATAAGAAGTGACATACTGGTCGATTACTATCTTGCTGTCGACTGAATGTTTTTTAAAATGATTACATTGAATTTGGTTAGTAAGATGGAAATATATTAATTCGGTAATGTGGTCAATATTCAGACTTATTGTGCTCTTCTCTAAAAAAAACAACATGGAATAATCAAGGCGCGATTCCTCATTCCTTGTCTGTATGGGTCAAGGCCCTAAGTACGATATGGTAAAAGGAGGTGTCAATGTGTGGAAGGGGGAGAATATTTACATTGTCACTCTTTGGGGATCCTCCCATATAGAAGATTACCTAACTAAAATGAGTATCACAACGTTTTGCATTAACAACCTATTGATTCTGAATTCATTTCCCCCTAGATAATGATTGGAGGCAAGTTATCTTACTATGAGGCTGAAGTGAGCAGTAAAAAAGGGATAGTTCCAACCGTTCTACTGGTGAAAAGTAAGCAAGAGAAATTAAGAGTAGTTAAGTATAAGCTTGATATAAAAGTGGCCGTAGTAGGAGAGAAAAAAAGTGAAAGTTAATTAGTATAAAAATAGTTATATTTGTGGGCAAAGAACAGCCATAATAATAATACAACATAAATAATTTATAAAAGGATTAATAAAATGGTGAGTAGGATTATAATGACTATATAAGAAGCGTCAATTAATATAATAACAAATTTAAGCTTATAGGTGCTGGAGTCAAATTGCTATACATAGGGTTTTTATGACGTAATATGACATAGTTGTAATTGAAACATACAAATACATGGTGAGCTCTAAGAGATAACTACATTATTCCAATTTCGGAATATTGCATTATATAGAGCAGAAGTGCAAGAGGTAACAGCAACGATAAGTTATGTTTTTATAAGGAAATGAATTGAATGGTAAAGGTAAGAGAAACACTTATGGCGGGGATTGACAAATGTAATTACTGATTATGTAGGACAAATGGTAGATAATGGAGATTGAGTTTCGAAAGAGCCTAAATAGGTGAGTTGCCGACCATTTTAAGCACATGAAGTGATAAGGCTTGGTGGGCTATGTGTCACGTATAATGACTGTGCCGACCAGGGTTAAGGGACCGGAGGACTCAATAATATAATATTTCCCCCGTGTGGGCCCACCCCTAAACCGCTTTCCGCCTCCCCGGGGTACCCGGCCGCGGGTGCCAAGTGTGCATAGAAAGCCGGGACTCATGACCCGCAACCGGGACCCAGCGACCCGAGCGTCCCTAAAGAACCCCTGGGATTCTACGCAGGATATGGAAGACTAATGTCCCCGAACTCCCGGGGGTGGGCATTGCGCGAGGGATGGTTCATCGGTAGCAACAGGTCGAACGCACTAGCGGCTGAGACGCTCCGGCGACTCTGATACTCTACCCGCCAGGCTGAGAAGGCGCCGGCCCCGGCCCCATACTGCTGACGTATGGCGTCGCGGTGACGTCACTTCACCGCCGGCCCCTATGAGGGGTGGCAGTACGGTAAGCCTGCGTCCCTGTGAGCAGGGGCCCCGCAGCCCAGTAAGGTGGCTGGCATGTTCTCTCTTTATTTTTTCTTAACTACTAACCAAGGGGGGGCCCTGGCTACAAAGGGGTCTGGGGCCCGGCTACAAAGGGAGGAATCCTGCGGGCTACAAGGGGTCCCGTGACTAAAGGGAGAGCCCCTGGCTACAGGGGGGGCACCTTGGTACCAGAGGGGGGGCCTGAGCTAAAGGTGGTCCCTGGCTACAAGGCGGAGGGGGGTGTGCCCGACTAAAGGTGGTCCCCTGCTACAAGGGGGCCCCGTGACTAAAGTTGTGTTCCCGTGGCTACAAGGGTTACCTGTCCTACAAGAGTGGGCCCGACTAACAGGGGGAGTCCTGCTACAAAGGGGTACGCTGGCTACAACGTTGGGGCCCGACTAAAGGGGTCCCCAGGCTACAAGGGGGTTACCTGACTACAAGTGGGGTTCCCCCTGGCTCATAGGTGTACACGAGTATACAAGGGTGGCCCTGACTACAAAGTAGGCCCTCACCTACAAGGGTTCGAAATGGGCTAACAAGAGGGGGTCCCCTGGCTTACAAAGGTGGGTCATCCCCTGGCTGACAAAGGGGAGGCCCTGACTAACAAGGCGGGTCTCCCTGCTACCTACGAGGTAGAGTTGCGGCCACGGCTACATAAAGGGGGTCCTCTGTGGCTACAAGGGGGGCCCTGACTAAAAGTGGGGCACCCTGACTTACAAAGGGGGGCCCTGACTTACAAAGAGGTGGTCCCTGGTGCGTACGCTAGAAGGGGGCACTGACTACAAGGGGGACCCTGCCTACCTACAGGGGGGCCACTGACTACAATGAGGGCCCTGGCTACCTAAATGGGACGCTTTATGGGCTACCTGACAGGGTGGCCCCCATGACTTACAAAGGGGCCCTGGCTACCTAAACACTACTAAGAGGTGCCCTGACTAACCTACACAGATTAAAACTAAATGGGAGGGGCCCCCTAACTATCCTGTCACGACTGAGCTAAAGGAGGCCCCTAAAACTACCTGTATACCTACCACAAGAGAGACTCCCGCTAACTGCCAATCTAATACTCCTAAGGATGACCTTAAAGCTGCCAGGAGGGGGTGGGGGGGGGGGGGGGGGGTGTGGGGAGGGTGTGGGGGGGGTGGGGGGGGGGGTGGGGATGGGTGGGGGTGGGGGGGGGGTGGGCTGGGGGGGTTACGGCTCCGTGTATAGTGATTTAACTTCATGGGAAGCCCATAACATGCCCTGTATACCTACCTAAAAAGGGGACCCCTAAACTGCTTGCAGCCCTATATAAATAGGGGACCACCTAAAACTACCTACGAGCTTACCTAATGGGAGAACAACCCGACCGTACCGGACAGACTGGGGGGCCTGCACTCTATTTTGCCTACCTTACCTAGGGTCTTGTCTACCTACCTGGGTAATATAATTGATAGGGCATGGCAGCCCATATGTTTTTGATAGCATTAACTCGCAGGAGGGTTTCGTCCTAATTCGCCCAACCCTCCAACCCCTTAGATACTAGTTCCCTCTAAGTTATGGCTTGTTAACTCCACTCTCCCACGTCCCTGGAGTTTTTAGTACAGAGAGTGGGAATAGAAAAAGAAAGTGCCTGGAAAATTGGGGATATTCAAAGAATATTTGTTTATTAAGTTATTCTGCAGGGAGATGTGCTGTGGCCCGAAGGGGACAAACAGTCATGCAATGATGGTGGTGACACTATGCAGAAGAACAGGGAATAAGTAACGAACATCAAAGAAAGATAACTACTCATCAGATATGATAATCTGCGAGTGAGGGGTCCCCAGATTTTAACTTCTATAATTGGATCAGTAGGACTGTATTCACTGTAATTTTGATTTGTGACCTGAGCTGGTGTCTTACCTCCTATGTGAGCTCCTATATGGTGGGTGTTGTAAGTTATACCTAGAGCTGGTTTTCCTCGACCCTATGTGGGTCTCTCTCTCCATGGCAGATGTTTTTAGTTTGGTAATAACCTGAGCATGGTGTTCCGCTGACCCTATGTGGCCTCCATAGTTAGCGGTTTGTTGATAGGTTTATACCTGAGCTGGTGACCTGCTGATGTACCTAAATGTGGTCTCCATATTGGCGGTAGTTGTAGGTATATAGAGCCTGAATCTGGTGTCTGACCTCTATGAGGTCATCTAATCCTGAGGTTAGATGTAGGTTAATACCTGAGGCCGGTGTCCTGACCTACTCTATGTGGTCCTTCCTATAATGGCGGGTAGATATTTGTAGGTATGACCTGAGCTGGTGTCTTACCTCTATGTTGTCTTCTATTGGTGGCAGTTGTTTGTAGGTTATCTCGGGCAACCAGATATAATGCAAGCGTACATAGATGTCCGCTGAGTTGGACACCTGTGTATAGGCGTTAGACATTTACTTTCTTGCTGGTGATTATTTTAGAAAGGGGTGAGGTGTGGTGACCAATAGGGAAACATGGTGGAGGGGAATATTGTTGTGGGTGAGAAGGATATTTTTATTGTGGGTGGTAGGGTTAGATATATGGTCATGGTGGGTGTAGTGGGGATACATGGTATTGGAGTGGAGGCGATAATTGTATAATTGTGGGTGGATGGCGGGCTATTGTCATGTTGAGTTGAGGGATGATTGTAATGTGGGGTGGTTGAGGGGGATCCCTTGTATGTGGGTGGGTGGAATCTTGTATGTCTGGGGTGGAGGGGGATATATGTGATGTGGGGTGGAGTGTGATATTGTATGTGGAGTGGAGGAGAATTATTATGTATTGGGTGGAAGGGTGATATTAGTACTGTGGGTTGGAAGGAGATATTAGTTTGTGGGTGGAGGGTGGAATATTTTATGTGGTGGACGGAAGATTTCCTCTGTTGATGAGGTTGGAGGGGGATATTTGAATGTGTGGGGGGAGGGGGATATTGTATGGGGAACGGACAGGGGGATATTGTCTGTTGTGGTGGAGTGGATCTTTGAATGTGGGTGTGAGGTGAAATATTTGTAATTGTGGGATGGAGGGGATATTTTTATGTGGGTGGAGGGTGAGGATAACTGGTATGGAAGTACTACTTAGCTCCTGTGTTTTTATGATGATGTTAGAACCTGTGTCTCTCAATATTGTGGTTGATAACTTGCTATTCTGTACTACACAAATACAGACACTTTTTCTATGCAACACTGTATTATGTGGGTAAAAATGGGCCGATTTATGTCCCGACAGAAGGCTGAGTAATATTTACCCATGTACACGTAAGGCAGAGGAACGCCCCCGAAAGATCAACCTCCCCTGTGGGTCGCCAGACCCCCCAGTGCCCCGACCACTGTTGTGTGTTGGGCAACAAAATACTCCATAGAACATACTCGACACCTATGCCATGTCAACTTATGTTAATATATCAAAACTAGAATAGGGAAAATTAATAATTTAAAAATAATATAGAGAATGTGAATAATTTAAATTTAATATAAAAATTAGGATACATATACAAAAAATTTAATATGAGCTCAAATTTAAATTAACATATTCAATATATATATAAAATATTAAATATTAAGTAAAATCATCTAAAATAACTAAACCAATACAGCATTTCCCATAAATCCCATTCTCAATCCGAAACTTACGAAGTTGGTGTGGTATTATCAGCAATTAAAAGCACATCACAGCAGGCTTGAAATAAAAGCTGTTAGAATATCATGCAATTGAATAGAAACTAGTAGAGGAAAACCAGAGAAAAGAGGGCACAGAAATTGGTGCACAACCATAATTAATGAAAATATAAACATGAATCTTTATTAGGGACAAAAAACACTAGAAAAGAAAAAATAAAACAAAATGCAAACAACTAAAATATCACAAGGTCCATAGAAAATAACTTAATATACCTAATTCTAGAAAAGTATAATGTCACAAAAATATATTAAGGGAGCCAAATATGAAGAAAGGCTCTTCAAAATGAATTATTGCATCTCATTTTCTTTGTATTATGCATCTGAATGTATGAAAGTGTTTTTTTGTTTGATTATAAATGGTGTCTAAAGTTCAACGTGCCTTGCCTGTGTCTTTGGTGCATTATGGAACTTAGTAATGCGCCAAACATGTATAAAGACTATAGATAGGCTGGAAGTCAAAGAAAAGTCATTAGAATAGTAAGTCAGTGAACAGAAACGATGGTAGTGATTTTGCTTGGTAGACCACAGATCCCAGAAAGACCTGTGGTGTGCTGTATGTAGAATAAAGGGTGAGAGCAGCAAAAATAAATTTCACATTTAATGTAGTACAAATTGATTTTAAAAATCTTAACAGCAACATCAGTAGTTTATTTAATGTAAAATTAATTTTAGATTCTATTACCGTATATACTCGAGAATAAGCCAACCTGAATATAAGCCGTGGCACCTACTTTTGCCACAAAAAACTGGGAAAACTTACTGACTCCAGTATAAGCCTATGGTGGAAAATGCAGCAGCTACTGGTAAATTTTAAAAATAAAAATGGATATCAATAACATAGGCATCTATAGGCAGTTTAAAGCAATTTAAATTAACACACAGGCAGGTAAAGGCAGTTTAATGTCCCCCATAGGCAGGTATAAGCAGGTATATGTCCCCTATGGGCAGGTATAGGCAGGTTATAGTCAGGTATAGTTCCCCCCATAGGCAGGTATATTTCCCCAATAGGCAGGTATACAGGTATACAAGTAAATATCCTCAATAGGCAGGTAGAGGCAATTATAGGCAGGTAATATGTCCCCCATAAGCAAGTTATAGGCAGGTATATGTCCCCCACAGGCAGGTATAGGCAGTTATAGGCAGGTATACGTCCCCCATAGGCAGGTATACAGGTATACAAGTAAATATCCTCAATAGGCAAGTAGAGGCAGTTACAGCCAGGTAATATGTCCCCCATAGGCAAATTATAGGCAGGTATATGTCTCCCATAGGCAGGTATAAGCAGTTATAGGCAGTTTTTTTTTTTTTTTTTTTTTTTTAAATACAAGTACTTACTTCTCTTCCATGCTGCTCTGACTCCGAGGCACTCCGTCTTCTGGCACAGGAGCCGTGAGGTCATCCCGCTGCAGCAAGCCCTGGGCTCTGGTGAAGACTGGGACCTACTTAGATTCTGATCCCTGGCGTGGTTATACCACCACTTGCAGTGGTCCAGAAGATCTACTTCTCTACTGTTGTTACAACAATATTTATGAAATACTATATTCTAATAGTCATAACAACGCAGCGATACCAAATATAAGTACTTTTTTATTTTTGATTCTTTTGGGAAGATTGGTGTTTGTGATTAGAAAAGGGCAATGTACGTGTTTTACTTTTTTTTTTTTGCTTGTGTCTTTCTTTTTTTTCCATTTTTTTTTTTTTTTTTAAATGTACTTATTTCTTTCCTTGTCCCTAAAGGGGACTTAACTTAGCGATCCCTAAATCGCTATTACAGTACATAGCAGTATATCACTGTAATGCTATGTATTGACAACAGTCAAATCACCATGTCCGGTTCTGCCCTTTGGGCACAGCTGGGTGTGGTGACATCATAGGCAAACTCAAAATCTTTATTAGACTTCTGGGTTGCCATAGAAGCCATGAGCACCCTGAGGAGATGCTGATTGAGACAGTTTGAAAAACAAAAAATTTATCGGTTGTAGAACATATCATTCCAGTGCACATTTAAATAATTGAAAAACCTTTTATATTTTTTAGAAGTACTAAAAGATAATGAAAACTCCTAAAATTGATCACTAGAATCGTAATGACCTACAGAATACAAAAACACATTATTTATTATTATGAACTGAATGAAGCCATGTTTTTCATGTTCCACGCCAAAAATAATTTTGTGGGGGCTTTCCAATACATTATGTGTTATGGTCAATGGTACCATTGAAATGTAGACCTTTCCAAAAACAACATGCCAAAATAGGTTTATGTAGATGAAAAAATAAAAAAGTTATGGCTCTAGGAAAGGAGGTAGGAAAAACAAGCACTACTAAATACATAAATTGCTGCGATGCTAAGGGATTAAGGTTTGCAGCAGAAATGTCTGAATATCTGTATAGAGTGTATAACAAAAGGAGACCCTTCGCTTCCGTTCAAATCTATTACAATCCTGGGTGTTCACATTTACCAGACAGCTTTTCTTTTGTCAAACACAATTTATTAACTAGATGTAACAAATTAAAAAGCAAAAGGGTAACAATGTTTTGAACTTTAGACTTTCAGGCTCCTTATCGCACTATCCACCACAGCTTTGAGTGTGAGACTTCCATCATTTTATAGAAAATCTTGGCTATCACACACATAAATTTAACTTGCAACTACTGTATATAGCATAAGATTCATTATGCAGATTCTTGTCATGCCACTGCATTGTTACTGTTTTGTTCCTGGTGGTAGAACAATTGTTTTCTTCTTGTATGCTACAAATTACAACCTGTTCTCACATCCTTAATAGATCAGTGTGTTACTAGGTTGATTCCCAAGTGAAAGGTCACTGGTTAGATTTCAGGAGTAGCCATGGAGAATATTTCCCAAAAAAAGAGAAACAGTATCATCTTAGATAGCAGTATCTCAGCCAAGAAAGTTATCAAATTGCCTAATTTCAGTGCCATAGCAGTTGGAAGAATATTCAAAGGCCACGAGGTAGATGTCCAGACAAAATATTGAGTCGGCTCATCACAAGGTCTATCAGTTCTGGCCCAACAAACAAGTTAAGGGAGGTGGCTCATATGCTTCATAATAGTGAGATTATCGGCATTCATGCAAGTACTCACTCTGCGACATACATTACACAAGTCTGGACTTGAAGCCTTGACTTCAATATCATCATAAGAAGCCTCGGCTCGAGTTTGCAAACAAGTACGAAAAGTGGACAGTAGAACATTGGAAATTGATTTATTTGAAGCAATGAGATTAAAGTCAATATACCGGGCTCTCATTGGTGTAAATAGGTCTGAAAAAATAAAGGGAAAACAAGGGTTAATGGATCGAGAAATTGAAGGAACAGTCAAGTTTGGTGGAGGAAGCCTGATGATATGGGGTTGTTTCACAGCCAATGGTGTTGGGTATTTGACCAGGATCAATGGTGGTATCAATGCTGAGCTATATTTGAGTATCCTATTAGATGAGTTACTTCAAACACTTGAGTAATATGGGTATGAAAAGGACGACATAGTGTTCCAGGACAATGACCCAAAGCATACATCGAGGTTGTCGAAGAAATGGTTCAATGACAATGAAGGAGAGTTGCTTGATTGGCCCCCACAGTCCTAAGACCTCAAACCAATTGAACACTTGTGGATAGAGTTCAAGATAAAGCTGTAATCGTACCCAAGTGAGTTGACCAGTATGCACTAATATTAGGAATATGTACAGATGTAGCAGAACTAAACAGAACAGATATTGCACCATGATATCACGGCACAGAATGTTATCTTAACTTTTTCAATGCTTTTCAATGGCCTTTGTTTACAGATCAGAGCAGATAACACTAAAAGCCGCAATATCATGGTCAAGCTGTACTCTGCTACATCTGTAGAAGAGGCCTGGGATCATATTTCGGTCGAGACATGCTTACATTTCATTGAGATCAGAGCAGATAACACAAAAAGACGCGATATCACGGTCAAGCTGTACTCTGCTACATATGTAGAAGTGGCCTGGGATCATATTTCGGTCGAGACATGCTGACATTTCATTGAGAGCATGCCCAAAAGGATTCAGGTAGTGTTGAAAGCCGAAGGTGGATTTAAAATATAAGAAAAATGTTGATTTTTAGGTGCAAAACACTAACAATGCAGCATAGCTAAGCCTCTACTCAATAGTTCCAAGTCAAATTTATGTATAGGAGAGTCAAGATAATTGTCTATAAAATTATTGTTTTATCATGCTCAAAGCTGTGGTGGTAAGATATGGAGCCTGAAGGTCAAAAGTTCCAAACCCTGTTACACTTTTGCTTGCCATTGTATAAACCGTGTGCCCCTACACTCCTTTTAGTTTTGTTTGCAGGCAGCAAACATTAATCTTTAAGCATTGTTTCAGAAAAACGGACCTGTGACCAATGTAAAGATATAAATCAGTGCCTATAAACACTGTGATAAGATGTTGGTGTTTACTAGTGCAATTGACCTTGGACTCAGTATACTTAGTAAAATGGCTCTGATATTTATTTTTTGTTCACAAATTTTTTACTTCGAAAATACACCACTGTTCAGACAGATTTTCTTATTTTGAATAAGAATCTATTCTTATCGCAAGTACTCATTGCAAATTTTCAGTGACAAAGAATTGTTAAATATTTTATTCAAGTCCATGAAAAATCTTCAAATTATCAAGTAAATTACAATGGTGTACCTGCAAGTTAGCAAGTAAATTACAGTACTCCATCCAAAGTCAGGCTTTAATAGGCCTAGTATTTTGTTTGATCTTTACTGATAAAACTTAGCAGTTATTCTCATTAATATAATCTAAATGTGTAGATAAAACTACACTTCTAATTAAGAGCCTTTGAATTAGTCAGCTCTTTCTTTTAGGAGACATGCTGGACTTTCTTGGAAGAGTCAAAAATCCATTCTTATTCACTGTTCACTGTTCACATACAGTGTATAATAAGTAAAGCCTAAAAAATGGAAATGTAATAAGAGAATTTCAAACTCCTTGTTTAACTTAATTGATTATTGCTTAGCTGTTATCTAAATGTTGTCTGCCAAATATGCTAAATGGGATACTTGATGCAAGTTTTGAGGGTGCCATTATTAATATTTGATCTAAATGTGTTTATGTCACATGTTTCAGACAGATAAAAAAAGAAAATGGGAGAATGTTTCTTATTGTAACGTATAAAAAACGTATAATTCCAACATTTTATCACAAGTCAATTAAGTTCAACTTGTGATGTTAGGCTAAGAGCAAATACATTTGAAGATATATTGGATGTTTGATTTCACCATCTCACCCCTCTGGACACTTGGTATTCATGGCCTTTAAGAGCATGTACCAAAATTGCTTGTACTATTTTAAACCTAAAATAGAAATGTCAATCCTTACCAATAGTGTGATCTTTTTACAGAGATGCCTTTCTTGACTTTTTTAGTGTTTAAATTCATGAGTAGTTTAAATTCTGTTTATACAGGCAAAAGAGTATGTATCTAAATTTAGCTCACAGTTAAATTTAACCTGAATTTTGGACATATTTTTTTTTTACTGTCCCTAATTCTAACCTCAATTTAGGGTAAAGGTTGGTGTCTTAGTTGGGGTTAGAGTTGGCGTCGGAGTGGGGTTATATTTAGGGTTGAATTCAAAAGTAGAGAAATCAAAGGGATTTTAAGCTTACCCCACCTTTAGAAGTGATCATCTAGGTTCCCACTGAGTGCACGATCTGCCGGGAGCTTTCACTGGTTTTTGCAACAATCCAATTATATGAAAAGACCAGCATCCAACTTGTAACAGGATAGAGGATACGTATATACAGCTTGTATTAAAACGTATTAACTTTTAATTCATTTCCATTAAAAGGCATATCCATAAATAGTCCATATGAATAGACAGGCTACAACCTTAACATTCAAGGGTCACATATTTACTCGCCTGGGTGGTGAACCGACCGACGCGTTTCGGTAATAATACCTTAGTCTTGGTCTACACCTCTTATTTCACCATAGGTTTACATAGGATTCTGGACATACGTCATCGTTTCCATGTGTTAACGATATGTTGCCCAGAATCCCAAATATCTGCATAAAAAACATATGTTCAAATATACAAAAAACAATAAAAACAATAATATTCAGACGGCACATATTTTTGAGATTAAGTTCCATAAGTATATAGTAATATGGTATGAGAAAAAAAAGGGGAAAGAACTATAAAAATCAGAAAAAATGTTCGACAGTGTGTAGATATATATGTATATGCGCATAAGACTGTATTACTAGTGACATAATATATCATATTTTAGATTGAGGCCGTGCGGTTGTCTTGTTCCTAGTCTAAATATCCATTTGGCCTCTGCATTCAGCAACCTATCTCTTTGATTTCCTCCCCATTCGGCAGAAAAGACCCTTTCTATGCCCATACATTTAAAAGCTGTCAGATCACCAGCGTGGACTTCTAAGAAGTGTTTAGAAACTGCTGACATGTTGTGTCGCCACATGTCCTTATGTGCATCCGATATGTGCCGTCTAATTCTTACTTTTAAAGGATTGGTGGTACATCCAACGTACTGCACTCGGCATATTTCACAGGAGATGAGGTATACCACAAACTTAGTGTTGCAATTTATATATTGTTGGACGCTGTAAGTTTTACTGGTGACATAAGATTCGAATGTATCTCCTGTATTGATATGTGAGACATATTCGGTGTCCACATCTGTGTGAACCCTTATATCTGAGCCACGTTTGAATGGAATTATTGTGACTAGTATATAGGCTGGGTGATATATTGGATCCAATACTTGGAGCCTTTCTAGATACAAATCTGATTCCTTTTTGGATAATATTCTGTAATTGGTTATCTGCATATAATACTGGTAAGTATTTTTTTATTATTTAAATGACTTGATTATATTGTGGAGAAAGAGTGGTGCTGAATGTGACACCTTCAAAAGGTTTTCATGTATTCGTTTATTTTTGTTTTCTATTAATTGATGTCGTGGTATTCTGGCAACCTTTTCGCTACTAAAATGCAACATTTTTTCGGAGTATCCACGCTGTCTTACTCTGTACTATATCTTGTTGGATTGTATATTCCTCAGTTCTAATACAATATCTATATTTATAAGTTCTCCTGTAGGTATGTTTTTTATCACATGTTGTGGGTGACAAGATGAGGCATTTAGGATAGAATTCTGTGCAGATGTTTTTATGAATGGTTTTACATTAATGCTGTTGTTTGGAATGCCCTCTAGAGTAATATCTAAGTAATCTATACTAGATTTTTGGACTTGATGTGTGAATTTTAAATTTAAATGGTTGTTATTCACATATTTAATGAATTCCGGTATATCCTCGTGAGGACCCTCCCTTATCAGGTGGAGGTCGTCTAAATAGCAACCATACCACCTGATATGGGAGGAAAAGATGTTCCGATCACTGAAAAGAAACATTTCTTCCCACATGCTCATAAAAATATTAGCTATAGAGGGGGAAAATTTGGCCCCCATTGAGGCTCCCCTCATTTGTAGAAATAATTGTCTATTGAAAGAGAAATAGTTGTGAGTGAGAAGGAAATTAACTACCATTATTATAAATTCACATAAATTAGGTTCATAATTGCCATATTTGTTGAGGAATTTCTGTAGTGCTTGTAAGGCTAGCTCGTGAGGTATAGAGGGATACAGGGCTATGACGTCACAAGTTAACCAGAGATAATTCTTTTGCCATTGTATTTGCTCCATGATGTTTATGACCTGCTTTGTGTCGCATAGAAAAGCGTCCAACAATATATAAATTGCAACACTAAGTTTGTGGTATACCTCATCTCCTGTGAAATATGCCGAGTGCAGTACGTTGGATGTACCACCAATCCTTTAAAAGTAAGAATTAGATAGCACATATCGGATGCATGTAAGGACATGTGGCGACACAACATGTCAGCAGTTTCTAAACACTTCTTAGAAGTTCACGCTGGTGATCTGACAGCTTTTAAATGTATGGGCAAAGAAAGGGTCTTTTCTGCCGAACGGGGAGGAAATCAAAGAGATAGGTTGCTGAATGCAGAGGCCAAATGGATATTTAGACTAGGAACAAGACAACCGCACGGCCTCAATCTAAAATATGATATATTATGTCACTATTAATACAGCCTTATGCGCATATAAATACATATATATGTACACACTGTCGAACATTTTTTCTGATTTTTATAGTTCTTTCCCCTTTTTTTTTTTTACCTTATTTTATATATTAGGGAAAAATTAATTCAAAATATGTGCCGTTAAAATATATTGTTTTTATCGTTTTTTTTTATATTTGAACATATGTTTTTTATGAATTTATTTGTGTTTTCTGGGAAACATATAGTTAAACTTGGAAACGATAAAGTATTTTCGGGAATCTTTTTTAAACCCTTAGGGTTTGAACAAAGGGGTTTTGTAGACCAAGACTAAGGTTTATTCCCGAAACGGGGTCGGTCGGTTCCCCAACCCCAGGGGAAGTAAAATGTGTGACCTTGAATTTTTAAGGTTGTAGCCTGTCTTTTTAATTTAAAAAGTAGATTTTGGGGTTTTTAAAGGTTTTACCTTCCCCACAAGCTAGTGGGGGGCATTGGCTGCGGGAAATTTTGCTTTTTCGGGAAAAAAAAAATTTAAAGGTTTCAAAATTTTTTTCTGCATAGACTTTCAGCGAGATTCAGGTTGAGATGTTCTGATCCATAACACTTTGACTAGTTCAACGGGGACTTTTGGGCAAACCAGGGGCCCTTTAAGAAAAATGTTTAAAAAAAGTTATACTGGTTAAAAAATTGGGTTGTCCGGGGAAAAAAAATGAAAAAAAACATTAGGGGACACAATAAAAAGTTTGTAACACCAATATGTGGACAGACTCATATTTAATTAAATGGATTAAAAATAATTATGCCTTCTGTGAACAGTGAAATCTATGTAGTCATTGGACACCATTTTTATTGCATGCATAATTAATACATGTACTGATGTAGCAAATATTTAAAATGAGAGGGAGCTCCCCTTATTTGGGACAAAAAAAATTTTTTCTTTTTGAAAAGAAATGAAAAAAGTTGAGATTTTTCTTTCCAAATATCATGAAACATTCAAAAAAAAAGTTAAAAATTTGTTTCCCCGGTCCAAATAAAAAAAAAACCCCTGGCAAAAATAAAAAATTTACGTATGTACTGTTAAAATACAGGGGGTTGTTCACATAACCTGTGCTGAATGTAAAACTTAGAGAAGAACACTGTATATCAGTAAAGTTCACACCTCTTTTGTCTGTTTGGTGTACATAGCAGGAATATCTCCTAAAGTATATTCAAATAATAAAAACACCAATAATCAAAAAGTTACGTACATTTCTCCTAATCATTCAAGTTTTTATTTAAGTTTTTTCCATTTTATAAACATAATGAAAGAAAAAACCAATTAAAAAACAAAAAAATTATTAATAAAAAAATCCCAAGGGAATTTTGCGCTTACATCAAAACCCAAATTTATGTTATTCTCTTTTGAGTTGGGAAAAAATTTTTTCCATGGGAAATTTAAACCCCCCCCGGGCTATTTTTCCCCGGGAAACCCAAATATAAAGGGGGGGTTGGGGAAGAGTTTATAAACACGAAATACAAAAATTTTGGGTCATATATAGTCGGATAAACAAGTTGAAAAAAGCCTATATGTGCCCCAAAAGATGTGCGAGGCTGAAATCAGGAGTAGCAAAACTGGGGCTACCCAAACCGGGCCAAATTTTTCGCTTTTTTTTTCAGCCCCAAGGTTTTGTGTGGGTTTGTGTTTTTTGGGGGGGGGGGGGGTTAAAAGGGTTTAAAATTTGCTTTGAAATTAAAATTTTGGCCCTGTTTAGCACTTCTGGCAATTTTTTGGGTTTGGATTTTGAAGTTTCCAATAAAATTTGCTATAGTGGATCGGGGTGGCAATCAGAATATGTTGAAGAATGTTTGATATGGGTGGGGGATATACACACCCCCAATGTCTAATACAGAAAAAATTTTGTGTAAGGGGAAAAACCCTGGCAATATAGGTGTGGTTTTGAGCTTCTACTCCCGTCCAAAAACCCCCAAATACCGGGCAAAGCCCCACATATGTAATGGGAACCAACGGAACCACATTTTCCCCCAAACATCTTGAGTTGGACCTTCCTAGCTGGGGTTTAAGGATTAAAAATCCGGAATTTTTTGGAAAGTTGACTTTTTTAAAATCATGTAAATCGGGTTTTTGGATAAAACTCGTATTCACCCAAAGTGGAGTAAGTGTGACAAAACCTTTTTTTACGAGGGTTTAATCCCCCAGCAAAAACGGGGGGGAAAGGGAAAGGGGATTTGGAAAGTGAGACCCTTGGGAATGGGTATAGAGATTTAGCATACTAATTTGCAAATGGCTTTAAATTGTGAGTTTGGCATGAACACTGGAGTAGAGATGGGCGTTTTTCTCAAAAATTGGTTCGGTAACTTCCCCCAAATTTTTCCGCAAAATTGTTTCGGTCCGAATTTTTTTGGGCCCAGGGAATCACTTTAAAAAAACAGCTTTTTCCAGGTGCCAGGGGCCTGCGGGGGTGCTGTAAAAAACATTGTCCATGTTAAATATGCGAGGGGGGCTTGGTTTGGTCTTATACAATGTTGTTTTTTTGAAAGAAAAGCCCCATGACTGCCCCCGCTCTTAGAATCGCTTCATTTTTAAAATGCCCTGGGCACTTTTGGGGGAAAAAATGCCCAAAAAACTAAAGCGGGGAACGTTGGCCTGAAAAGTATGGAAAGAAAAAAGCTGGAAAAAAAAAAAATGAGGGGCTAGGTGGCAACTTTAGTGACGGAGTGTGGGGGTTTGACGGCGGCAGCCACAGCCCCTGGGGGTGGGACAGGGGCCCCAAGGGGACATTCTGGGGGGGCAAAACAGACCAGGCCGCAGAGTGGCACAATGAACAGTGTGGAGGTCAGGGTTTGGCGGGCAGCATGAGGTCGGGCCCGTGGCACAATGACAAATTCTGGGGGTGGAAAAAAAAGGAGTGGGCCCAAAAGGGGGTTTTAAATGCCCACAGTGTGGAGGGAAGGGCAGGGCAACGCAGAGCTAAGGTCAGGACAGGGGCACAATGAACAGTGTGGGGGGCCCCGGCGCACCCAAATTCAGCGCTGGGGTCAAAACAGGGGCCCAAATTTAAAAATTTGGAGGGGGAAAAAAAAACGGGGAGTAGGCCACAGTGTGGGGGGCACGGCAGCGGGCCACGGCGCGCATGGGGTTTCGACAGTGGAAACAATGACACAGTGTGGAGGGCAAAAGGGGGGTCACAGCAGCAAAATGAGGTCAAAAGAGTGGACAAGACATTTGCAGGGGGGCAAAATAGTATTTAGGCCCAGGGGCACAATGACGGGAGGCGGAGGTCACGGGGGGCAGAGCATGAGGTCAGGCAGTGGACAATGACAGGAGTGGAGGTGAGGGCCCAGGAGAAACAGCATAAAGGGTCAGGAGGGGGACAATGACTTCTGGTGGGGGAAAAACAGTACCAGGCCGCAGAGTGGCACAACCCCCAAAAGTGTGGATGTCAGGGGAAACGGCAACAGCAGCAGCGGGGGGGGGGGGCATAGCACATGGGAGTGGCACAATGCCCGGGAGTTTTGGGTGGGTGGAAATTCCCAGCCCCCTGGAAAAAGACGGTGGTAGGCAGATGGAGAAACTATCGCAGTTTTTGTGGCATAAGGGGGTGGCGGCTAGAATAGGGGCTAGGCGGGGTATTTTAAACCCCAAGACTGCCCCTTAAGGCTTTTGGTTTGTTTTGGAAATCCGGGCCGATCCACGCTGTTTCCCTCTTGAAAAAAGGTCAGTCGTTCAACATTTCACGTGGACAAGCGGGTTCTCCTTGGGGGAAAAGGGATGGCCCCCCCCCGCATGAAACCCCCCGTTTCTGATGCCCAATCCCGGGCCCGGGGCGGAAAACAGTTTCCCCACGCAAAATCGGAAAGTTCCCGGCCACACATCCATTTTGGTCCCCAAAGTAGCCCAGCGGACCCTTCAAAACTGGGGGGGGCAGGTGCTGTCCAAGAGGCCAAAAACCTGTTGGTTCGGGAAAAATTGCTCCATGCCTGTGTTGCTGCTGCTGGGGACTGCCCCCCTCACTAGGCGGGTGAAGGAAGTTGCTCATTGGGTAAATCCAGACTTAGGTTACTGTTTTGGATGGAGTTTTTAACTGCTCCTACCCCCCACCTTCCCCCAGCAGCCGCAGCAGTTTTTTACGTAAAGCGCTGGGGAAACCCCCTTTGGGGACTGTCAGGGAGGGAGATCCCGCACATAGGCAGGGGCCAACTGTTTTACGGGGGGATTTCCCTATAGTATTTGAGTTTGTTTCCCTCTAAATTTGGGGGAAAAAAGGCTCCCTTTTTTTAAAGGGGTAGCGAGGGAAAAAAGGGGGTTTGGAGAGCAGAAGTATCCTCTGCCGGATGGGGACTATTGGCTGTCATTAGAAGGAAAAATAAGCATGCTGCGGGCATCTGCACAAGGGGGTCCGGGGGGGTTCCCTGCCTTTTTTTCCCATGTATTTGCCACGGTGTTTGGGGGAGTCATCTGCCTTTTCTTCCTAATCTCCACCCACCTCCCCCTTGCCCCTGCTCCCCCTTCTTGTACCTGGGTAGAAAACCCATCATTTCCCCAGACAATGCTTTGCTCCAAGGGTCCCTTCCCCCTCCCCTCCATTTCAGCCCCCACCGGACTATGGGGCCCACGGGGGAAGTAGTCGAAACACCCCAGTCCCTCCCCAGACGGGATTTTTCGGCATCTGTTCCGGACATGAAGCAGTAAAAATGAGTTATTCACCCCGTAGCCCGGGGCGCTGACAAATAACTTTTTGGGCCTCCTCGAAGGGCCCTCAAAAACGGCAGGTGTCCGAAAGAGAGGGCCACTGGCTGACATAAAATTTTCCCACAGGGGGTACTTCTGTTCCCTGGGACCCATCAAAAAATCTTTTAAATGGCCTTTCTCTGTTCTTTCGGGTGGGGCCCCAACATTTTTGCAGGGGGAAATTCCCAGCGGGGGGAAAAAAATGCATATCAGAGCGTGTTGGGGGGGGGCCGTTCTGCCGTTTGAAACCCCCGAGGGGGGTGTTCCGGCTTTGTACGAAGGGGTTTAAAGTGCTTGACAGTTTCCGGGCCCATTTTCAGAATTTTCTAAAGATCGGGGGAAAACTTCAGGAACCTTTTTAAAACCCAGATTGAACACGTGCCCCATCCCAGGGCGCATTTGGGAAAACCCTCGGTGCAGCGCGGACACCTGGGTTTCCCCCCATTGTCCCTCACCCTGGTTTTTGATTTTGCCCGTTTTGGGGGGGAGAAAGCCACACATCGATTTTTGCTGCATGCGCGGGGGCAGTTCCCCCCTGTGTTTACTTGTTCGCCGAGGCAAGCTAAAGGGGTAGAAATTTGGGGACACCCCTGTGCCCTACAATGTGGGATGATGGAGCGTACTTTTGGAGGTGGTGGGGTGGTGGGTGGAGGAGGAGGAGGCGGAAAATTGGCGCAGGAAGCGCAGTTTGAACGTGGGGGGAAACGGCGTCTCTGTCCAAGTTGTTGGTGTGCCCCGGGAGGAAGCAATTTCCCAGTGGGCCCTAAAGGAATTGTACTGGGGGGGTGCCAGTTACGCTCCCGGGCGTCCGCGCTTTCCGTGTACCTTGGAAAAAACCGATATGCTAAGGAAGGGCCCCCCCTTTTGTTTTTACATATTTATGAAATGTGGTACTGCCTTTTTTTGGGAAAGAAATTACGGCTTGGAAAATCTCCCTCTCGGCTCGGACAACCATTTTTCCTGGGAAAGGTGCAGGTCCACCATTTGGAAAGGGAGGGACTGCAGTACCAACAAAAATTTGGCGGAAGGGGCGGTCAAACTGCTGCACCTTTGGATGGGTTTTTACGATATTTTTGTCTCTTTTTTAAAACGCCTTTTCCCGAACGAAATGCCCGGCGCCTGAGTAGGGGAGGAGCAGGGTTTTGGGGCCCGGGGGAGGATGGGAAAGAGAAAAAGTGCCTTTGCAGGGTTGGGGGAGCCTTGATGGCTGAAAAAGGGATGGTTTCCATGGGCCCCTGCTGCTGCCAGCGGGAGGATGGACCCCCACATCTGAGCCACGTTTCTTTCCCCGGCCAACCCGGGTGGTGACGGTGCATGTGTTGACGCCGGGGCCCTTGTGCCAAAGGGTTTGCTCCCCCGGCCACGTTCACTTTCTGCCCCCAGATTCTACCCTATACCCCTATTCGGTCCTCCCGGTTTTTTGGCCCAAAGGGAAATGCCAACCGCCGGGGTGATTTTAACCCCCCAACGCTCGAAATGATTGAATACTGCCGCCCCTGCCCCGCTGGCCCCCGTGCCGTACTGTCTTTGGGAATGCGAAAGGGGTTTTTTACCCCGTGGCCGCTTTTGGGTCCCGACCCCACACTGCTGCTACCTGCTGACCACGGCCCCACAAACCCCCTTGCTGGGGTGCGCCGCTGGCCCGACGCGCAAGCTGACGCCCTCTTCTCCCGACGATGATGAAGCCCTTGTTCCCCGGGGTCCAAAAATGGGGGTCGGCTAAAATCATCATCTATTTGTGTTTCATCGTCCTACTGTCCCCATCACCGGTCTTGGGAAGCCGAGGCGGGCCCCTTTACCACATGACCCCCATGCCCCCTTCAATTATTCTTTGCCGCCCACTGAAAAAAGGGTGGGGATTTGGGCCCCCTTTCTTCGCTGCCAAAATAGCTGCGATGCCCCCCTCAAATTGTTTTATCCTCGCTATTTAGTGGGGCTGGCCCCGCCCCTTGGGGAGATCCCTGGCTGAGGGAAATGGATGGGACAGAGGCGGGTGGGACAGGTGAGGGGGCCCCTGACCCCCCTCCCGGGCCCTGCCCAAATAAGGTTTTGTGTCTGAGGTTTTCCCCCGGGCTCTTGGCTGGGGTTGTCAGAAGTCATCTGGGAGGGGAAAAGGATGACCTAGTCAACCAAAACAAGAACCCTTGGGTTGCTGAAAAAAACACACGGCCCCTAGATGACAGCCCCGGGAGTTGTGGCCTCACCCAGTGACCCCGCTGCGAGTTCCCCCCTTTCTGTGCTGCGACCTGGGCCCGTTTTAAAATGTTTGTTTCCACTGCCATCGCGTTGCAGAGCCTGCCCCCTCTCGTCTGACCTTCGTTTGGGTTTTAAAATGTCCCGACACTGTTTTATGGAAACATCTGTATATGATAAAAAATTACACCCTGTTTTTGACCCAAAAGAACCCAGTAACAAGTTGGGTAAACCCCTTGGGGTATAAAATTTCGCTCCCCAAAAAGGCCAGGAAAAATTTACTTGTATGTGTGTTTTCCAGTTTCTGTGTGTTTTACTAAAAAGTTTAAAAACAAAAAACGGCTTAATTTTTAAAAAACGCTTGTTTAATTATGCTACAAAGAAAATTTTATTTCGGTGTTTAAAAGGGCGGTTTTTTTTTGTCGCACAGCAGCAAAACAAGCTTAATTAACCCCCCTGGATGTAAATTGCGCAAAGAAAGAGCCCACAAACTAGTAGCTTTGTAGCGTGTTACCCAAAGGTGTATTTTCCCACGCCCACAAAAGAGATTAAAATTGTAATTAACTTTTTTCTTGTGTATTTTGGTACAAAAAAAAAAAAAATATATTTTGGGGTTGAAAAAGACGGTTTATTTTTGTCGCACAGCAGCAAAAAAACGCTTAATTAAAACCCCCGGATGTAAATTGCGCAATAGAAATTTAGCCACCACAAAAAATAGTAGCTTTGTGCGTATTTTCAATGGGTTTTTTTTTTTTTTTTTTTTTTTTTTTTTTTTTTTTTTTTTTTTTTTTTTTTTTTTCTTTTTTTTTTTTTTTTCGCAAACACAAAAAGAGATAAAAATTTTAATTTAAAACCCTTTTCTTGTGAAATTTGGCTACCAAAAAAAAAAAATATATTTGGGGGTTGAAAAAGAAAGGTTTTTTTTTTTGTTGGGACACCCGCAAAACAACCCCTTAATTAACCCCTGGTTTTAAATTGCGCAAAAGAATTGAGCCACCACAAACTTTGTAGCTTTTTAGCGGGGTTCAATGGCGTATTTTTTACGCCCAAAAAACAAGAGATAAAAAATTTTAAATTTAATTTGTTGTGAATTTTGGCTTTCCAAAAAAAAAAAAATATTTTTGGGGTTGAAAAAAACGGTTTATTTTTTTCAGCCCCACCCGCAAAAAACGCTTTAAAATTTAAACCCCCGGATTTTAAAAAGCGCAAAAGAATTGAGCAGCCAAAAATTTAAAAAGGTATTTGTATTGTAAAAAAAGTTTTCTTTAAAGAATAAAAGGAAAATGGCTTAGAAACAAATTGGATATTGAATGGTTTTATGCAGCTTTCAGTGGACCACACTGGATTTAGGGGTCCCCAAAACCCAAAAAAACAGAAATAGAACATTCAGGAAAAGTCTCTGAGACAAAATGAGACACCCCCCAATAAACGCTGTGAAAAATCAGTTCTTCGGGGAAAACGCTATCACCCGCAGCAGCCCCCCTTCCCGTCAGTTCGTGAGGGAGTTTTTGAGCTCCCCGCGGCGCGCTCGGTTTTTATATAGTGCCCGGGGACGTCAACCCGAATTTCCCCCCGGTTTTGATTGGCTTCATCTTGCCCCATGTCATGCAGGCTATGCCCTTCTTCCCCCCAGGGGTGCTTTGCCCCTGTAAGCCATGTGTCGCCCCCAAGCCATTTTTTTCAATGAAAAACAACCCCTTCGTTCCCGGAATCACCCCCAAAATTCGATTTTGTTACGAAAGAAGTTTTCCCGAAAATTTTAAACGAAATTTAAATTCTTTTGAATGATTCGCCCCTCTCTAACTGGGGGGATTTAAATTTTTGCCAACGATCTAAAGTCCCTTTTTTGAGGAAAAAAATCCCGAAACCGTATCCCTCCAGCAATCCATTGTTCTACGCGAATATCTGTGATAGCTCCAAACAACATTGAGAAGGGACAATATTTTTTTATTAACATATAGTCTACCTTTCTTCACTATATGTTGTTGCCATACCTGTAGTAAATGTTGAACTGTGTGTAGAACATATTGTGAAGGAGGCAATCGGGGGACCCCAAATAATGTCGCTAATAGATGATCTTAAAAAGTGCCCGGGCTTTTGTACAGAAAATTTTCCCAAAAGTCGTCCAATTTATGGAAAAATGAATTTTTCCAAATAAAGTAGATGGGCTCTAGGATGGAGGAAATATTATAGGTCTATAAATTGGGGACTGCCATTCCTCCCTGTGTTTTTAATAAGTATAAATTTATTTATAATAAGTATAAATATTGGTTTTTGAAGCGTGGTTTCTAATACCCCAAATAAACTTCAAAAAAAGAGTTTGAAGTTTTTGCAATAGGTTTTTCAGGGATTTAAAAAAGGGGGAAAGGGCCCCCTCACTTGTACAAAAAATTTGGGGGGGGAGTGCATTTTAGTGAGATTAATTTTTTAGCCATGCAGATAAAGGAAAATTTACCCAAAACCCCCTCAATCTCCCTGGAGAGAGATGAATGTTTTCTCTGTCCCGTTTTGTCTATAGTTCGAGAGGGGTTTGGGTATATTCCATAGGGTAAAAGATATTGGAAATTTTCCAATAAATTTGGAAAAGAGAAAGTCTAGTCGGGTCGAAGGAGGACTATTAATTTTCAAAATGTAGATTTAGTAATTTTTCAGTTTATACAAAGGGCCCCCTCCGAGTATAAATTGGGAAAGGGTATTTTGTACAGATGGGGCAGAAAAATCTGGATTCTGGCAATAATGAAGCACGTCATCGGGTGCCAAACTTGCCTTGTGGCTTGTTGGGGTATATCAATTTCCTGCCACCAGGGGCGAACCCCAATCTCTCCCGGGAGCGGTTTTGTTTTCCAAAACGAAAAAATTTAAAAGGGGAGGGGGCATTCCCCGTCTAGTGCCATTTTTGATAGGATATGAGTCGGGCAGAAAACCGAGGTGTACCACGTAGCTGGGGGGTAAAGGGATTTAAAGAAGTTTTTTGCCCTGTGTATAGAGCCCTCGAATCCAAATTTATGAAGGAATTCTCTCAGATATATCCAATTTATATGATCAAAGGCTTTCTCGCCAACAATAGAAAGCAGGGCAGAAAAGGGGGCTTTGGGGGTGGTCAAGGGAAATTTTAAACCCCTTGGGATGTTGATTCAAACCCTTGTGACGATCTTTTAAAAAAACCTACTTGATTGGCTTTATTAGGGATGGTGCACCAAAATTTTTTTTCTGTTGGCTATGATTTTAGGAACAGTTTTAATTTTCCGGAAAATTTAAATAGGAGATGGGTCTATTTCGGGCTTTCATCTTGTGGTTTTCAGGGTTTTGGGATAGTTTTCTTTGGGGGTGGGCAGCATTCTGCAGGGGGGGGGAATGCCGCTAGCAAAAAGGGAAATTTAAAGGGGTTTAAAGAAGTGGGTTAAGAAATTTATTTGGAAAAGTTTTTAATATTCATTATTCAATCCAAACAGGACCCGGGGATTATTTGTTTTTATTGGTTAATAGCGATGAAGCTCCCGGGGAGTGATAGGGGAAATTAAGGGGGGGACCAACTTTTTCTTCCGAGAGGGCGGGGAAAGTCAATTTGTCTAGGAAGGGCTGAATTTCGGCGTCTCTTTTTAGGGTTGTATAGCGATTGATTTGTATTTGGCGAAGGAATTTTGCAATGTGTTGAGGGTTGAGAATTTTTTGGTTATCTACTGTAAGGGAGGCAAATTTTTGATTAACTTGTAGTTTTTGAACTTCCGAGTAGAAGTTTCCCCGGGGCGATTTCCCCCCGTATTAAAAGGTCCATTTAAGTTTGGAAAGGGGGGTTATATTTGTAAGGGGTAATAGCTGTAACTGTCTTCTAAGGGCACGTAATTTAAATATTAGGGGTAATAGGGGCCCAAATTGATTCTAAAAAAGTGGAATTCTTTTAGAATTTCGGAAAAAATTCGGTTGGGAAAAAGAAACCAAATTTGGGGTACTTCGCGGACAAGTGTGCTTTTGATTGTAAATGGTGCGAGCCTTCCGTTACATGGGGAAAAGCCCTTGGGGGAAGAAGGGCATGCCACATGTATATGCAAGCCCGGGGGGGATTCTGTGACGTCCCGCAATATTAAGCCCAGGCGCGACGGGGGGAGCTCATACCGTTTTTAAACTGTAGTTTAGGGAGGTTCCCCGGTGCTAATGATATCTTTTACAAAAGACCTCATTTTTTATCAGCGATTTTTGGGGGTGTACAGTTGTTCAGAGACTGTTTCTCTTAAGTTCTTTTTGATTTTGGGGGGGTTTTGGGATTAAACCAGTGGCTTTTCCTGCACTGCTATACTTTTTAAATGTATCTGTCACGCAATTGAAACCCAAGGGTGATCTAAGCCTGCCCCTGTGTATTCATTTAAAAACAGGGTTTTAAAAAACAAATACCACTTCTTTTGGTGCTCAATTCTTTTGCGAAATTTACATCCAGGGGTTAAATTAAGGTTTTTGCTGTTGTGGTGACTAAAAGAAACTTTTTTTTTCCCGGCAAAAAAGCATTTTGCTTGTAGCTTAATCAAAAGGAAGGTTATTAAAAAGGGTTTTTTCTTGCTGTGTCCCGTAAAAACACGCCTTTGAAACACGTACAAAGTGGTAGTTTTTGGTTCTCAATTTTTTTGCGCATTTACATCCGTGGAAAAATAAGCGTTTTTCGTTTTTGGGGTGACTAAAGAAACCGTTTTTTTTCACCGGCAAAAAAGATTTTTTTCCCTGTACATAATTCATAACCGAAGGGGTTTAATTAAATTTTTTTCTTGTGTGAGGTAAAAACACCCCCATTGTAACCCGTAAAAAAGTTTGGTAGTTTTTGGCTGTCAATTTATTGCGAAATTTAATCCAAGGGTTAACTAAGTATTTTTCTGCATTGTATCAGTAAAAGAAACTTGGTTTTTCCCCCCACAGAAAAAATTCTGTAGATAATTCATATCTAAAGTTTAATTAAGCCTGTTTTGCTTTTTATTCCCAAAAAAAACACGAGTTTTTAAAACCCCAAAATCAAGTAAATTTTTCCTGCCCATTTTTGGGGGGCGAATTTATTATCCAAGGGTTCCCCAAGTTCTTATGGGTTCATTTTGGAGTAAAATCAGGGTGTGATTTATCATATAAAATATCTTCAAAAACGTGCTGTACATTTTAGAACAACAGTATGTCAGAAGAGGTGGCAGGGTCTTACCTGAAAGTGGCGTGGCCAAACATTCCTGGAGACCCCCCGGTCGCAGCACAGAAAAAGGGGCGTGCAGCAGGGGGCCCTGGGTGAGGCCACAATGCCGCTGTCACTAAGGGTGTGTGATTGAAACCCAAGGGTTCTTGTTTGGTTAAAAGGGTCTCCATTTTCCCCCCGATGCATCTGAAAACCCCACCCAAGAGTCGGGGGGACGTCAACACAATTTTAGTTGGCATGGCCCCGGGAGCGGGTCACGGCCCTCCCTGTCCCAACCCCCCTTGTCCCATCCGGTTCCCTCAGCCAGAGATTACTATTGGTTGGGTTCAGCGCCACTATATCGAGGATGAACAATTTGAGGGGGCAGTCAGCAGTACTTGGCAGCGAAAAAATGGGGCCAATATCCCCTGCTTTTGCAGTAGCAGCAAAGTATAGTTTTGGAGAGTGGAAAGGGGGGGTCTTTTTGGGGGGGTCGCCTCTGCATACCAAGCCTTTATGAAACGCAGTGACGAGAAACATAAAGAGATGATGATTGCCCACCGCACTTGGGGGCCGGGGTGAAGAAAGGGGTTATATCTAGGAGAAAAGGGGGGTCAGCTTTCACGTCAGGCAGCGGCCAGCCACAAGGGGTTGTGTGGCCGTGAAAGCAGGGTTCAGCAAGGGGAGGTCGGGGGCCAAACGGGCCCCCGGGGTAGAAAACCCACTTCGCAGGTCCAAAAAAGTAGCGGCTAGGGTCAGCGGGCGCGGCGGAGTAGTCACTCAGTGCGGAGCGTTGGCGGTAAAATCAGCTACTCGGGGGGGTGTGGCATTCTTTGGTTTCACTTTGCCCTCATCCCCCTCCCGATGCTCCCCGCTACTTTTGGGGCAGCAGTCGTTCACGAGGATTAAAAAGAGACAACAATATGCATCCAACCTCCCAAGGGGGACTGACCCTGCTCCTGTCCAAGTTGTTTGGGAAGCAGTCCCCCCTTCCCAAAGGTGGACTTGCACCCTTTTAAAAACTAATGGTTGTCCCAGCGAGATGGAAGTTTTCCCAAACCCTTTAATTTCTTTTCCAAAAGGCAGTACCAGCATTCATAAAAATTTTAGAACAAAAAGTGGGCCGTCCTTGGCTTATCGGTTTGTTTCCCAAAGGGGACGGCAGGCGGCTTGGAATGTAACTACTCAGGGCCCGTACAGTCCTTTAGGGCCTTGGGTGAAGGTTCTTCCGCCCAGGCAACCAAAACTTGGACAGGAGCGGCGCTTTTCCCCCCCCTTTTTTTTTTTCAAACTGCGGCCCTGCACCCAAACCCCCTCCTCCTCCTCCACCACCACCCCCATCTCAGCCCCCACAATATGCTCCATCTTTCACATGTTGGGCACAGGGTGTCACGCGTTCTCACCCGGCTTGCCTGGCGAACGAAGTCACACAGGGGAGGAATGCTTTGCGTATGAAGCAAGAAACGATGTGTGGCTTTTTCCGCGCCCCAAATGCAAATCGGAACCCTGGTGAAAACCCGGGAGTAACTGGTGGCCGTGCACCGAGGAGGGATGGTCCATGCCCCTGCATGGGGATGTGTTCATTCTGGTTTGAAAAAGGTTCCCCGAAGTTTCCCCGACTTCAGAAGATTCTGAAAATGGCCCGGGAACTGTGATGCACTTATCCATTCCTACAAACCAGGAGCCCCCTTTCCTCGTTTGCGCGGCAGAACGGCCCCCCCCAACACACTCTGAATTCATGTTTCCCCCCTTGGAATTCCGCCTGCAAATGTTTGGGGCCGATGTATAACAGAGAAAGGATTAAAGAATTTTTTATGATCCCGGCGACGGGGTACTCCCCCGTTAACTTTGATGTCACCAGGGAAACTCAGCGTGAAACCCCCGTTTGTGAGGGCCCTTATTTGTCAGTCGCCGGCTATGGGAGATAAGTATTCCACTGCTTTATGTCCTGGAACAGATACTGAAAAAAACGTTGGGCAGGGGACTGGGGACGTGGTGACTAATTGTGGGCCCTAGGGCCCGTGGGGACTGAAAAAGGGGGGGAGGAGGAGAGAAAGGGGGGACATTGGGAGAAAGCATTGTCTGGTGTAATGAGTGGGTTCCCACCAGGGGACAAGAGAGGAGGGAAGGAGCAGTGGAGGAGGTGGGATGGAGATGAGAAAAACGAGGCAGATGACCCGCAAGCACCGTGGGCCCAGAAAACGGGTGGAGAGGGGAGGCAGGGAAGACATCGGAAGGTAAATTTGTGCAATGGCCCCCCAAATTGCGATTTGCCGGGCTAGTGCAGCCGAATGGGTCAGACCCGGCAGGGGTTTGGATTTTCTGGCCTCCCCCCTATTGGACCCTCGCTACCGGTAAAAAAGGGAGCTTTTTTTTCCCCAGTTTTGAGAGGGAGGACAAATAAAATATTTATTGGGAAATCCTCTGTAGTAGTGGTGAGAAAAATCCCCTTTTTTTCCCCCCCTTGTCCGGGGGTTTTTCACCCGTTAGTTTATGTTTCCGGGAGGCATTTCCCTAAAGGGGAGTAAAAGCCCTTATTTTACCCAAAAAAAATTAAACCCTTTTTTGGTCGAGGGGGGAAAGGGAACCCCGGGAAAGATTGAGAAATAATACTGAAATCTTAAAACCCCCGCTGAAAAAGGGGGGGGGAATTTTTGTGATTTGGATGGGGAAACTATTTAGAGGAGGCTTTTTAAGAAAAATTGAATGATGGGGGAAACCTATAAAAAATTGAATAAAGACCCAAACCCTGATAATTATGGGAAAAAAAATTACAACTTTGTTGCAGAGAGGGATTAAAAAATAAATTTCTTTTTCCAGATATTATTTTGAAAAGTTTTTTTCCCGAAAGTATCGCAAAACCATCATGGTCTTCCTCCCAAAGAAACACAAAAATAAAACAACGTCCCCCGGGGACCCCCAAAAATTGGGGGCCCTTTGGGGTCTTTAACAGAATTTGTATCTCGTACCGGGAAAATTGGGAAAATACTGAGACCGTTACAAAAAAAAGTACCATTTTTCCCTTTGGATCCCAAAAACTCTTTTTTCGGAATTTAAAGGGATTTAAAAAACTTTTACAACCGGGGATAAAAGTCGGGCCCAAAATAAAATTTTTGTCGGGGCCTGTACCCTCGAATTCGACATAAAGAGGGGATAGAAGCAGTGAGATCATTCTTAAAAGATAAAATTAGACGGGAAATTTATATAGAATATTTTGGGGAATTATTGGAATTTTTATTAACAAACAAGCTTTCTGTTTTGAGAACCAATTTATGACAACATACAGGGACGGCGTTTGGGGACCCAAAGTGCCCCGTTTTTCGCAAAACCCTTTTTCGGGCACTAGGGGAGGAGGAGTTAAATTAATAAGGGTGAGGAACCCAATATTTCCCTTTAAAAATAAAATTTAGGGGAAAGGGAATTTTTGCGACGTGAAGATCTTCCTTTGGTAAAGGTTTCGCAAGGAAAATTTGGGGGAATTTGAAAGGGTTATATAAATAGGAACAACTAAAAATGGCATTTACAGCGACATTTGGGGGGTAAATAATGTAATATTTTTTGGATGTAGAAGAACAGTTAGAGGAAAAAGGTTAATAACTAGGAAAAAAAGGGAAACCAAATGCAACTAATCCCTTTATTAAAATAAAAATTTTCCATCCGGGACATTTTAAAAAAGTCACTTCCAAATGGACCTTTTTTTAAGTTTTAAGACAGAATAACAGGGGAATATGAAGCCCTTTCTGCAGCAACCCAAAGTTTTAAGGGGAAAGGGACTTGGGGATGGGGAAATATGAAAAAAAAAACATATCTAGGCCTCTTACAAAAACAATTTAAACAAGAGAGAAGACAATTGTTGTATAAAAAAAGTTAAAAAAAAAATTTAAATAAATAGGTTCATTTTTCCTTTGAATTTTAAGGGAAAAATGTAAAAATATTGAAAAAAGTACAGTTTAAGAAAACATTGGATATACTTAGGGCTGATAATGACCTGGGAAAGGGTAAGATCTTACAACCCCCGTTTCTCGTTTAAAAAATGCCAAAATCTTAAAGAAAAAAACTTGTAAGCATTAAAATTTAAAAAAAAAAAAAAGAAAAATAAGGATTGGGTTTAAAAGGGTTACCCCAATAGGGGAAAATTTTAAAAGTGGAAATTTTTAAATTTGCTCCAAAATGAACATAGGTGAAAATGTATGTATAAAGGGCCAAATTAAAAAAATAGGGTGAAAGAATTAAAAAACTTGTAAAACAATTACCCCTTTGTTTATGTTTTTCTGGTGCGGGTTGTGAGCATTTATTATTAGGGAAAACCCCTCAGACCAATATATAAGAGAATAAAGAACTAAATATTCAAAAAAAAAATCGGGGAAAGGTGTTCCTCGCTTTAAATTTATCCCCTATGCGCGAGGTGCATGGGAAAGGGAAAAACAGCTAATAAAGATTGCTGATAAGAAAGGGGTCAGTACGGGAGGGGGTTTAAAAAGGATAGGCATAATAGACTATTTTCAAAGTTTTTTTCTAGGGGGACCCCTTTAAAAAAATGAGGGATTAGGTCCCCAAAAGGGAAAAAAAATGAAAAAGGGAAAAACATCTGTCTTTTTTAATCAAAAGTTTTTCTTTTTAAATGTGTGCTGTTTTTTAATTGTATCAGTAGAGGGGGAGGGAAGGGGGGGGTATATAGCGGAGAAACCTCCCTCCCATATGCCTTGAGGGAAAACGGGAAGTGAACACGCGAAACGATTGTTTGGTGAGGTATCTGTTTCCCTGTTTTCAAGCTTTCAAATTTTTCGCCAAAAATTTTTGAAAAAGGAGTCGGTGAGTGCCACTCCGCTGTTTTTTAAAAATTTCGATTTATACGGAAAAGGACTTTCCCTTTCTTTTGGGAAAGGAGCTTAGGGAAACCCTATTTTCCAAAGGGGTTTGCAAAAGGGGGGCCATAAACCTCTTTTCTTTAAAGGGAACATTTAAAATTGCAATTTTTTTTTGAAAAGGGATCCCCGTAAAATCAGTTGGCCCCTGCCTATGTGCGGCAACTCCCCCCTCTGACAGGTCTGACCGGGGTTCTTCAGCGCTCACGACTACTGGGCCCCGGGGTGCTGGGGAAGGTTGGGGGGGCCTTTTTTGGGGCAGTTTCCCGCTCCATTTAGCAGCAACCTAAATCGGAGTCAAATTATGAGGCCCCTTTCCCTTCACCCCCTAGTTGGGGGGTGGGTAGTCGCCAGCAAAAAGCAAGGGGCCGGGCAAGTCCCCGAAACAAAAAGGTGGTGGCCTACTTGGACCGCCTCTGCCACCCCAGTTAGAATCCCCCTTTGGGTACTGGACAGCCCACTGGATGTTGGCCGCAACTTTTCCAATTTGAGTGGAAAAAGCTCTCCTGGGCCGGCCCGTATGTTTGGCCCTGAGAGCGGGTTTTATTTCGGGGAGGGCCTTCCCTTTAAACCCCCAAGGGGAACTCGCCCTTTTCCCCGGGAAATTGGAACCCAGTGACCTTTTGGGCAAGATGAACCGTCGTGGATAGGCCAGGATTTCCCCCACCAATGCCTTTGGCGCAGACAACATCAGCCATGACGCCTCACCCCAAAAACGTGAGAAAAAGAAATCCGGGGGTTTAAACCCACCCCGCCCCAGCACCCCATTTTGAAAAGCCCCCCTTCCGCCCAAAGCCACAAATCTTGACAGTTTTCCCATCCCGCCACCAACCATCTTTACCAGGGATGGGAAATTCCACCCAAACCCCCCTTTCTCTGTCCCTTGTGCCACTCTCCCGGAAACCCCAAAGCCGGGTTTCTCTTGCCGGGCCCCACTCCCTCCCGTCATTGTGCCACTCTGGGCCTTCCCCCGTTTTTGCCCCCTCCCAAAAAGTCCCTTGTGGGTACTTGGGCCTGGGCCCTGCTGCTGCTGTGGGGTGCTGCCAAAGATCTCCCCTGTTGGGCATTTTGCCACTCTGTGGCCTAAAAAATTTTTTTTTTTGCCCCTTTCCAAAAATTTGGTTTTTGCCACTCTTGACCCCATTTTTTTCTGCTGCCCTTTACCTCCACTCTCTGTCATTGTTGGGCCCCTCCCGGGCCTACCCCAAATGTTTTTGCAACCTTTTAGAATGTCAATTTTTGCCACGTCCTTTACCCCCAAACTGCTTCCCTTCCCTGACCTCACACTGTGTCAATTTTTTCCCCTCTGTGGGGCCCACTTGTTTTTGCCACCTAAAAAAGTCATTGGGGCCACTGGGCCCGAAACCCCATTGTGTGCTCCCTGCCCCCCCAAAACTGTGTCATTGTGCCCCTCTGTGGGATACTCCTGTTTTTGCCAAAAACCAGAAAGTAAATTTTGCCATGCCTGACCTCAAAGCGCTTGCTTGGGTGTTGATTTCCTTTAACTCCACACTGTGTTATTGTGCACTCTTTTACCCAAGCTGCGTGTTTTGCTGCCTTTCCCTCCCCAAATTTTGTTTTTGTGCCACTCTCTGACCTCATGCTCTGTTTTTTCCCCCCGACCTCCACACTGTGTCATTGTGCCACTCTGTGGCCCCCATTTTGTTTTTTTGCCACCCCAGAATTTTAAATTTTGCCAATGCCTGACCTCTGCTGTTTCTGCGTACCCCCCACCATGTCATTGTGCCCCTCTGGGCCTACTCTTTTTTTTTGGCCCCCTCCCGAATGTTTTTTATTGTTTCCCCCTCCTTGACTTCATGCCTGGGTCCCGGAACCCCCACTCTCTGTCATTGGCCCAAATCCCTTGGGGCCCATACTGTTTTGCCCCCCTCCAAATGTCATTGTGCCACTGTTTGACCTCATATTTCTGCGACGTGACCCCCAAAATGTGTCATTTTGCCAAATCTGTGGCCTACTTTCCCGTTTTGCCACCCCCAGAATTTCATTTTGCCAAATTTCCTGAATTTATGCGCTGCTGCCCGTGCCCTACCCCAAAGTGTCCCTTTTGCCACTCAGTTGGGGCCACTCCCGTTTTTTGCCACCTCCAAATATTTATTGTTTTCCAATGCCTGACCTCATGCTGCTGTGGCTGTTTGGGGCCCAACTCCCCGCTGTTCCTTTTTGCAATTCTGCCCCATGGGCTGTTTTTGTTGCTGCCCTGCCCCCCACACGTGGGCATTGGGGCCCCTGTCTGGGCCCCATTTATTTCTGCTGCTTCCGTGACCTGCAACCTGGGATCAATGTGGGCCCCTTTCCTCTCTGTTTTTGCCAACCCCAGAATGTCATTGTTTTAAAATTTTTCTGACCCATTCTTTGGGGCGACCGTGCCCTCCCCCCTGTCAATTGGGGCCCTCTGGGGCCCCCCCTTGTTTTTGCCACCCCCAGAAAGTATTTTGGGCCCCCCTACTTCATCCGGGGAAGGTTACCGGCACCTCCCCCTCTTGCAAAAAGTGTAAAAAACTGTGGCCAACCTTTTCCTTTTTGCCAAACCCCGAATGTCCCCTTGTGCCCTGTCTGACCTCATGCTGCTTACTGACCTGACCTCCACACTGTGTCTTGTGCCCTTCTGTGGCCAAATACCTGTTATTTTCCACCCCCGGGAAAGTTTTTTTGGCCCCAAACCCGACCTCAACTGCTTTCTGCCGTGCCCTACACACTTTTTTTCAATTTGCCCCTCAGTGGCCCCCCCCTGTTTTTTTCCAACCCCCCAGGGAAAGTTTTTGTGCCACGGGCCCGACCCCCATGCTGCTGCTGCTCCCTTTTAAGCCGGGCAAATCCAAAGCTTGGGTTTAAATTTTGCCAATCTCGGGCCTCATGCTGCTGCTGTTGGGTTTTCCCTGCCCTCCACACTGTTTTCTTTTTTCCCGTCTGACCTTGATTCTGCTTTGCCGGGGACCTGAAAACTGTATCAATGTGCCAATCTGTTGGCCCTTTCCTGTTTTTGCCAAACCCCCTGAATTTTCCCTTGTCAACCCCGGGCTGACCTCATGCTGGGGCTGTGGGTGCTGCCGTAACCTCCCACTTTTGTTATTATGCCCAACCTGTGGCCTAATCCTGTTTTTGCCAACCCCCAGATTGTCATTTTTGGGCCCCTCTCTGACCTCATGCTTTCTGTGGCCCGTCGGGCCCTCACCTTCACACTTGTCACTAAGTTTCCCCGAGCTCTCAGCTTGTTTTTTTTTAGCTTTCGTGGGATGGGGGTTTTTCAGGCAAATTCCCCCTTCATTTTTTTGGGCAGTTTTTCCCCCCCTTTAAATTTCCCAGGGGAAATTTTTTAGTGGAAACGATTCAAGGGGCGGCGGCAGGGCAGTTTGCGTGTCATACTAAAAACAAAAACATTGTTGAAGCCAAAACCCCGCTCCCTCTGCAAAATTTAAGCATGGCCAAACGTTTACAGCACCCTGCAGGCTCTGGCAGCCTGGAAAAAAGCTTTTTTTTAACGTAAAAAGGGCCCCAAGTTTAAATTTGGAAACCCAAACAAATTTTTTTAGGAAAAATTGGGAAGTGGGCCGAAAACAAAATTTTTTAGAAATTTTCCCCAAACTAGTTGTGGGGAGGGAGAATTTTTTTGGGAAGATCACCCCCCAACTCGAATTTTATCTAATACACCCTTAAATCTTTTAAACTCTCTCCGTTTTTCTCTAGACGCCATTCTGAGAAAAAATTTTCTAATGAATTTCCCTTTTTGGACGGCACCAAAGTTTTGGGGAAAGGGAGGGGGGAAAAGAGGGGGAAAATTGATATCAAAATTTCTTGCAATGAGGTTCGGGCTTCTTTAACAATTGTGGGTTGATTTCAAAGGGGTGGTGTTTAGTTTCCCAAAGGGGAATAGTATGGGGGGAAAAAATTTATTCAACAGTGTGGGGGAAAAAAAGGGGGGGTGGTCCGAAACCCTGTCCCCACACCTATATCAGCTGAAAAAAAATTGGAAAAAAAAACGCCCCACCTTGTAAGAAAAAAAAAACTTTTTTTCGCGAGTAGGACTTGTGAGGAGCTGAAAAAGAAGGAAAAAAACCCCTTCCCCCCCTTTTGGGTGTTGGGATACCTCCATGGGTCATGCTTTTAAATTTTCTAAGTTTTTCATATTCCCGCGTCGATACTGGGGAATTCGTGACTTGTCTAGGTCTGTATCTATTACTATTTTTAAAATCTCCACAGAGGATAAGGGGTTTTTTTCAAGCCAAAGACTTAACTTTGGAAATTAACCCCTTTTAGATGAAACCGGGGGGTTTTGCTTTTTTTTGGGGCATAAAACGTACAAAAAGTGTATTCCTTTTTATCTAATAAGCAATGTAAAATGATATACCTCCATTAAACGTCAATAATTGCTTGTTTGAGCGGAAAAAAAAGGGAAAAGTATTTTAATAAAAAAATTTCTATCCCTGCCTTTTTTGTGAAAAAAATAGTAAGAAAGGGGGGTCGGGAATTTTTTTGTGTCTCAACCCCTGGAAATCTTGAACCCCTCAGATGTGTCTTTTGGAGACATTTGATGTCTGGGTTTTTATTTCAACACATCTGTCCAGGGGTCCCACCCTTTTTAAAAGGGCGAGTTAAGCCCCTTTTAAAATTGAGAGACCCAATATCTTTAAATTTCCCCTTGTAATTAATGAGTGATTGCCCTTTAAAGGGGTGAGTTGTGATCATCGGGAGAGGCCCCTGGAGAGAGGGAAAAATGGAGGTTAGGTAAAAGGCAACAAAAATGTGCAGTAATCTTTCTCAAATAGCCAGCATAGTTGCATAAAAGTTTTAAAAACAAGAAATGTACCTTTTTCAGAAAGTATTATCTGGGGGCTCGAAATGCCCGTATTGACTTTGAAGGATCAACCCAGAAAAAAAAAATTTGGGAAACAGGGAGGTCTTGTTAATGTAACAATTAAATTTGGGCTGCTGTTATGAGGGGGGAAAGAAAAGCCGTTAAAGTGAGATAAAGAAAAAATTGTGTATCATAAAGATAGGCTTGGCAAACTTACAAAAACCATACAAAACTAAAAGAAGAACCTTGTTAACAAATGTACACGATGAAACAGGACCGCAGATCTTGATCAAACAAAAAATTTAAAAGTTTTGCCCCCAGGGAAGTGGGAACAAGGGCACAGGGAGAGTCACTTTATGGAAGCTACACAAGGACTGGACAGATAAATCCTAACGTCAACCATAAGGGAGCCCTAGGGGCAGGGGGAATTCTAGTTACATATTGTGGGTTTGGGAAAGAAGAACTTGTCCATCGAGTTCAACCAAGGGGGGGAAAATTGGGTGAGGGAGAGAGACAAGGACTTAAAGCCCGGCTCCCCACTGGTTAATCCCCAAAAAACCCACAAGGCAAAAAACCAACCTGCTCCATTAGCCCCTTTATTGACCCCAGACCGCCAGGGGGGCCAGGATCCAAAATTTTCCCCTAGCCGTACGCATTAATATTCTTTAGTTCCAGGTAGGTACTAACCCTTTCTTGAAACTCTCTACATTTCCCTGCTGTGCCCAGCTCCTCAGCAGGCTATTCCACAGATTTACAGTTCTTACGTGAAGAAGCTCTTTCCTCTGGAGATTAAAATCTTTTTTTCTCTATCGAGGAATGTCCCTTGTCTTTTGGGGGGGCTTCCCCTGAAATAATTTTTCCCCTATTTTTTGTAGGGACCTTTATAAATTTATATAAATTTAATCTTTCCCCCCCGAACCCGTCTTTTAAAGACTAAATAAGTTCAATTTACAAACCCTCGCCTCATAACTAAGATGTCCACCCCCCTTATTTTGGGGTTGTCGTTTTTTTACCCTCTACTCTTTTCATCTTTCTAAAAAATGGGGCCCAAAAAAAAAAAGCATATTTAAGTGAGGGCACAATGCTTTGTACAGGGGTAGAATGCATCCTTGCCCCGCGAGCCCATGCCTTTTTTAATACACCCAATATCTTACTGGCCTTAGAGGCAGCGATTGCCATTGCTTTATGCTGTAGTTTATGTTTACAAGAACACCCAATTCTTTTCAACAAGCGTTTTCCCCAAGTTTTTCCCCCCTAGGACATATGACCCTGTATAATTTTTTCTCCCAATGCAGAAACCTTAATTTTTCCACATTGAACCCCATTGCCAAGTGGATGCCCAACACTCGTGTGCCCAGGCTGTTTGCAATTTATGAGCATTTCATAGATTGCACCCCTACATAGCTTGGTGTCATCTGCAAAATCAAAACCCCGTGCATTAATCCCTTCCACTTTCGTTAATAAATACATTAAATAAAAAGGGGGCCCAATACTGGCCTGGGGCCCCACTCTAAAACCGGGGACCACTCAGAGGGGATTCATTTACACCATTCTGAGTACGATCCAGCAGCCTTTTTTTTAACCCAATTCCCCAACTGTTATCTCTAACCCCAATGGATTTATTTTTCCCAAACAAACGTTATGCGGGGACAGTGTCAAACCCCCTTTGAAAAGTCTAAAAACACAAATCACAGCTCCCCCGCCCCAGACTTCTACTCGCCTCTTTTAAAAAAAATTTGATTGGTTCTGAAGCTTTGTCCTTAGTAAATCCATGCTGGCAATCCTAATAAATTGTTTTGTCAACTACTCCTGTATATAGTCCCTCATGAGCCCTTCAACATTTTTCCCACAACAATGTTAAACTTATGGTCTATAATTACCGGGCAAGACTTAGAAACCTTTTTGAAGATGGGAAATACATTTGCCTTGGCCGTCTCCCGGCACTATACCCGTCACCAAGGAATCTTAAATATCATGTACAGGGCCACGATAACCGAGCTGGTCTTTAAAAATCCCTTGGGTGAATGCCATCAGGGGCCCGGAGCCTTGTTCACATTCAGTTTTTTTAACTTGGTTTGACTTTTTCACCCCTGAGCCAAAATTTAATTTTAGTAGATGATGTATTACAGAATGGGACCCCCTAGATCGCACTTGGCCCACCCCCCCAACTACCATTCCTTTATAGTAATCTGAGCTGAAAACCTATTTAGTCCTTGCTTTTCTTGGTCCCAGGACCGCTCCCCCTCACAGTTTTTAAGGGGGCCCACTTTCTCTGACTTTGGGTTTTTGGGATTTTTATGTTTAAAGAATTTCTTGGGGTTGTCTTTTGTCCCTTTGGGCCCCTTGCTTTATTTTGAATTTTTGCTGTTTTATCACTTTTTTTTAAAAATTTTTTTAAACTCTTTATAATTTTCAAAGGTGATGCGGCCCCCTTGACTTATATTTTTTAAAGCCCCCCTTTTTTTATTGTTTATTGCCCCCTTTAACAAAGGTAGAAGCCATGTTGTTTTAGTTTTAGTGCCATCTTGTTACCCATAGGAATAATTTTTTCAATAAATTTCCCCCAAAATTTTTAAAGCTCCTCCATTTGGGGTTTTTATATCACTATTTGCTAATAGTGCCCCAGTTAGGTCTGTATTTCGTCCCAATAAGCAAAATTTTCCCCTTTTAAAAATTTAAAAGTTTTTACTTTCCCCTCTGTTTTTTTTTTTTTCCCCGTTTTCTAAAATAAAATTTTATTGTGGGCACTGTTACCTAGATTTTCAGAAAGTTGACCGTTCCGACAAGTTTTGCTTTATTAAATGACCGATCCAACAGAGCATCATTCTAGTGGTTCCCCACAAACGCCCCATAAATTTTCCTCTAGCAGATTAGGGAATTCCTTCTTTTTTAGCCCAAGTGTCTTTGGTCATCCGGAATTTGGGGTCTTTAGATGTTTTTTGACCGAGCAAGGGGAAAGAGATTGGGTTTTTCCCTTCCTTGCACTGAGGGGTATTTGGGTGAATATACAGCAGAAGCCCCCGGCTTGAAGCGCCTCTCGGGCCATGTTCGGAGAGCTGCAGACAGTTTGTGTTTTTCCCTTTGGGGTTATTATTTGAGGGGCCCCAGTGGGGAGGGTATGTTGTGGTCTCAAAGGATTTTAGTGAAGGGGGCAAATTCCCTGTGACAGAGCATTGTGCCCGCTGAAAGGTCTGGAAATATGTATAAATCTTTGAATCTTTGTAGGAAAACACCTTGCGGAGGGGTCTAAAGGGGATTGGCTTCTGCGAAGAAAAGAATTTTTGGGTACACATACGTGGGAAAACAAAGGGGATATGCTTGGGTTTTTGGGGCCTTTGGATCCCGGCCACCCTGAGGTCTAAAGTGGGAGCTTCCCCGAGCACTATAGCATGGGTCGGAAGGGCATTAGGATTTCGGGAGTGATAGATTTTGGTATGCCGCGTATCCGGATATTAGATCTGCGGGATCTATCTTCCAGGTCAAGAATTTTGGAAGACAGTCTACGCACTTCACCTTCCAGGGCAAATGAAGTCAATGAGAAAAATATGTGAGGTGGCAAAAACGCCCATTTTTGTTTTCAATATGGTCTGTCCTAGACACTAGAGATTGTATGTCTCCTCTAAAATCTTGCATCATCTGTTTAAAGTCATTTTGTATGTGCTCCTGGAAGGAGGAAAACAGTTGGCGTAAGGTGGTCTCGGTAGAATTTGACTGTCCAGGATCATTTTGCTGTTCCAAGTCAAGTGATTCAATATGATATGGGGTAGGTGATGAGGAAGGAAGGCTGAGGGACCCCCAAGGGTCTAGATTGTGTGGTGTTGCTGGATAAAACTCTCAAGTTTTTGAGGTTTTTGGTGGATTTTTCTTTGAAGTGCCTCCCAACTTGCGAGAGCGGAAGGTGTAGAAATCTTCCGACAGGGGACTAGGCGATTGAGAAGTAGGATACACTGGTACAACTTGTGAAGTTGTATATTCAATACTTTAGGTTTGTCTCTTCTTCCTCTTTTTTTTTTTTTTTTTATAATTTTTTTTTTTTAATTTTATTTTTTTTTAATTTTTTATTTT